>JAGKTI010026597.1:0-13538 GCA_018397915.1 Birgus latro | reverse complement strand
CTCTCTCTCTCTCTCTCTCTCTCTCTTCATTCATCCATCCCCCCACGCACATAAACCCTAATATAACTCACACAAATCCTTCTCCGCAAAAAAACAAAAAAGGGAAACGAAAAAAATAAAAATTGGAAAATGGCAGTCACAAAGTCTCGTCCCTGTATTTTTTTTATAACTTTTTTTCACCTCCCGAATTTCGCTGTTTCCCCCCAAATATCCAATAACGGGCATGCGGGTGAGTGTATTTGCTAATCCATATAAATTGAGGGCTCAATAATCAATCCGGTAGGGGTTACAGGCGCGGTGACGTGTTGTGGGGCATGAGGCAGGATTTGTGGTGTGGCGTGGGGAAACTGGGGCATGGGGATGAGGGATTGTGAGGGAGCTGAAGGGAGAGGGGAGAGTGGGGGAACTGTGAAACGAGAGGGAGAGGGGGAGAGGGGCTGGAGGGCAAGAGGAAATGGAGAGGGGGAAAGAGATGAGGGTGACTGTGGGGTGGGATTTGAGGGAGGGGAGATAGGAGGGGAGAGGATGATAAAATATGTATTTGCTAAACCACATAAACTGGGTGGCTCTATAATCAATTGGGTGGGGATACAAACGCGGTAACGGTGTTGTGGGCTATGAGAAAGGATTTGTGGGAGTGGGAGTGGGATAGGGGTGGGGGGTGAGGGACTACTGGTGGGGAAAAAGAGGGGGGAGAGGTGAACACAGAGAGAGACGAGAAGAAAGGGGGGATGTAGAAGAGGAAGGAGATCGGGAAAAGAGAGAGGGAAGCGGAAGAGGGAAGGGAGGGGGGCATAAAAAACAGGAATGGAAAGGAGGGAAGCGACGGGAATCGATGAAAGGGGGAGAGGAGAAAATAGGGAAGGGAAAAAAGTTGCAGAAAGAGGAGTGGGAAAGAGAAGGTGCGTTGTGCAATAATCAATTCTGGCAGAGGTACACAAATGCGGTAACGTGTTGTGGTGTATGTGGCAGGATTAGTGGGAGTGGCGTGGGAGCAGGGGAGTGGTGAGGGGACTGTAGGGGTGGCGAGAGGGGAGGAACGGATTTGGGGGGAGGATTGAGGGAGGATGGATTGTAGGGGACGGGGAGAGGGGAGACGGGAGGAGGGGATTTGAGGGGAGGATTGTAGGAGATGGGATGAGTCTGGGTGGAATCTGAAGAGCAGAGAAGAGTATGTGAAAGGGAGAGAGGAGGAAGGGGATGTGGAAAATGAGGGAATAAGGTAAGGTAAGGGGGAAGAGGAAGGAATGGGGAGAGAAGAAAGGGGAGGAAGAGGAGGGAGAATTAGGAGGGAATGGAGAAAGGTGAGGGAAGGGGAAGAGGAGGGAAAGGGTAAAGGGCAGGGGTGAGAAGTGAAGAGTGGAAGACAAGAGAAGGGTGGAAAAAAGATCAAGGAGAAAGGGGGATTAGAAGAAGGGAAAAAGAGAAGAGGAAGGCAAGAAAAGAAAAAGGGTTAACTGAAAATGGGAAGCAAAGAGAAAGTATAAAGCAATAAGGATAAAAGAAAGCAAACACAGAGGGAACAAAGGGAAAGGCAAAAAGTAGGAGGGGATGGAAGAGGCAAAAGAAGGGGGTGAGGGGGAAGAGTAGAAAAAAATAGATGGGGGAAAACAGAACATGGAACACAGAGGAAAGAAAGAAAGAAAGAAAGCAGTTAAGAGACGAGGGGAAGGGGAAATGGAGCTAGAAGGACAAATCCCATAATAAAAAAAACAAACGAAAGGCACACAAAGACAATAATAAGAAAAGGAATAACAGGAAGATGAAACACAGGCAGATGATTCAGGGAGGACTAGAAATATATGAAATCCAAAAAAGGAGTGAAAGTTTAAAAAAAGGAATGACTTACTGTGAGAGAGAAAAAAAAGTGAGGGGACAATACGGGATAAAAAAAAAAAAAAAAAAAAAAAGAAAGAGAGGAACTGGAGGAGACAAAAAATACATTCAAATGGGGAAAAAACGGAGGATGAAGCAAAGACTGACAAGTCGAGTTATGAAAATCAAACACTCGATTAGGAAAAGTGAACGGGAAGAAACACTGGAAAAAGACAAATAAACTTAGAAATAAAGTCAACACTAGCAAAACTGAAACAAACCAGTGAATATATATAAAAAAAAAAAAAAAAGTAAGGAGTACAGGAGAGGGCAACAGCAAGGAGGAAAATATGTGGATGTGCAAGTATAAAAAAAAAAAAAAGTGGGATTAAATAAGGGAAATAACAGTGGATAGGACAGAAAGAGAATGAAAGGGGAAAAGTACACAAAAAGCAGACTGAGAAAGTGACAGGAAAATGTGAAGAAAAATTAAAGGGATATTTACGCTAGAAAAATGGTAATGGGGGAAAGTTTGGATGAAGAGTGAGTAGCAAGCGAGAAAAGATGTGAAAGAAAGAGGAAAATGTCAAGGAATAAATCGATAGAGGATGAAAACGAGAACAGTGAAAGGGAAAATCAAGTTACGAAAAAGGCAATGGCGAAATGTCAGAGGAATGAGAAATGAGAGAAAAACTTGCGAGAAAAATAGGAAAAAAAGGAAGAACTGATGAAGAAAAAAAAAAGGTGAGAGAAAGGGGGTAAAGGGAAAATGTCAGAGGAAATGTGAGGGATAGAGAGAGAGAAAAGAAAAAGGTGTGCGTAAAAAGAGGCAAAGGGAGAAACCCAGACAGTAACAGAATTGGAAGGGGCCCCGTGACAGATGGCAAGGAATATTAATGGCAAATGTAACATGCAAAAGAAAGGAAAGTGGGAAAAGGAATGCGAAGTGAAGGGGGGAAAAGGAAAGAATGGCCAATAACGAAAAAAAAAAATACAATAATAGGGCAACGGAACAAGGCAATGAAAGTACTAGAAAATAAGCATACGAAGGAAAGAATTAGTAAGAGATTGAAACGGAGTAAAAACACTGATAAATAAACGGTACCGTATGATAAAACTGAAAAATAGTTAAAAAGGGAATATGATAACGCATGAACAGTTGGCAAGCACCCGTCCCTGCAGGGCTGTTCCGTGCAGCGAACCTATGTTTCCATGTTACCATGCGCCACAGCGAGGCGCGGGGATTAGTGAGGGGGTTTGGTTCCTGGGTGGACGCCAAATTAGTCTTTCAATCCAGTTAGGGGAATATACGATAAATTATGGTAAGTGGTGATTACAAAGGATGAGCGAAAATAGGTAAGGAAACAAGACAACGCAGTAAAAGAAATAAAGGAAACGAACCAATGACTACAGGAAAAAAAGAAAAAAAAGCGTATGTTAAAATATAATAAAGAAATATATCAGCATGTGGAGAAAATGAGGAGCAAATCTGGATAACGAAACAAGTCGATAAAGAAAGAAAAATAAAGGAAACAATATAACGAATAATTATAAACATGGGATTTATAAAAGAGCGAAAGTCGAAACAAGGGCTGGAAAACGGATAAGGATTTAAAAGGAGGAAGAACGAAACAGGCCAATGAGATACGAGAAGAAAAATGGCAGAGGAAACTGAACTACGTGGGGTGAAGAAGAAAAGCCATCATCATCACCTACAGTAGCACCACCACCACCACCACCATCATCATCACTATCAGAATTCATCATCGTCATCATCTAAACCCACCTTCCCACTGAAACACAGGATGAGATCGAAATTTAACTCACGAAGAGAACAGAATACAAGTCACAGAACTATCAACAAGTGCCCAATTAAAGTCGCACATCCGGTCACACACTCAGCCTTCGATATTCCTCTATCCACCTTACGGGAGAAACGTTACACAAAAAACGTGTTGCGCAATACCTGTATGAAAAGCGCTATTTCCTATTTTACTCTTACTAGCTGCAGATAATTTTGCTAAAGTTAGGGGAGACATTTTGCCGTGAAGCGAGTAATGGAAGCTACCTCTGATCCCCATACAAGACTAAGAAGATCATTTTGAGGAAGAAAGAATAAAAAGTCATCGAAATGAAGAAGTTGAAATATACAGTGTGGTCTATTCGGGACAACTCTGCACTAATATTTTTCCCCATTTAACGTCACATTATTTCATTTAGCTGCGTATGAGTGGAGGAAGCCTAAGAATGTTCATTGTATTTCCATCAAACTTCTCATGGTGGCGACGATTTTTCTAAACTCTTAGGTAACACCAGACGATTTTATTCGGCTGAGAGAATGACAGAGGCCTGAGAGTGTTCATACTATCTCCATTAACCCTCTCATAGTCACGTCAACTCTTCTACTTTATATTACCTAGAACCAGATTATTTCATTCAGCAAGTGAATCGTTGAAGCCGGGTAGTGTTGGGGAAATTTTAAATAAAGCTGAAAAGAAATCACAAGGAAGAAGATGTCACTGTCAGAAAAGAAGAAAAAAATAAAGAATGAAAAAAAAATATATTCGAATCTACGATCAAAAAGAAGTGTGACAAGAAGGAAGTGATATACTTTAAGAACGTGACTGATGATATACAAGGTAAAATATAAGTAGAAAATGAAAGACATGAGGGAAAAAAAAATAAAGAAATAAAAAGGGAAATAGAAAACATGAAAAGTAAATGAAAATGAAAAAGTAAAAAAAAAAATACGAAGAAATCCAGCAGAAAAGCTCGACAAAGAAAAAATGTTTGAAAAGTGCTGTAGCCGGCATTCCTTTCGCATTGACTTCCTCTTCACCCACGCACAGAAATTCCTGGTAATGCTCAGTCCTCCCAACAGCTCAATCCCTTGGCTCAATGCCCACACCCCTCCCACCACCTCTCAGTTCCAGGTATTGTCCGATCCACCAAACAGCTAAATTCTCTCATTCAATGCCCTAAACTCTAGCAAAGCCTATAATTCCAGGCCATGTTCAATTTTCAGTGAAAGTCAAATACCTCAATGAATGTCCACAACTCTCCCACCGCCTCTCATTTCCAGGTAGCAAAATTCTCTCAATAATTCCCATAATATTGACGACTATTCTATCACTTACTAATTCTGAACGATGTCTGATTCAGTTAACACCTCAATTCCCTCTCGCAGTGCCCCAAACCCTGTCAATTTCTCCAGGTTACAAGTCGTCCCCGTTTCTCCTAACAGCTCAGTTTCCTGACTCAATGTCCGCACTCAAACACCATCACTACAGTCCGTATTATGCAAATTTTCTCACTCACTGCGCACGGCCCTACTACTAACTCCCAAATCCAGGTATTGCCCAATTCCTTTTCTGTGCTCATTGATCCTACAACCGCCACCAAATCCAGATCTTTCTCAACTTATCAATGGCTCAATTCCCTCCCATAATTCCCACGGCCCTCCCTCCACTTGCCAATTTCGAATGATGTCCAATGCTCACAAAAACCCAGTGTCTTCACTAGATGTCCACTGCCTCTCTTTTTAATGTACTGCTAAGCTCTCCTCCAAACTCAATTCCCGTACACAGTGGCCAAGATCAAGTCAACACCATGCACTTCCAAGTCATGCCCAATTCTCCCAACAACTCGGTTCCGTCACTCAATGCCCACGACCCGCCTACCTGCCACCTTCCCCAAACTACACCAAACTCTAAAGTCCAGGCCAATTCGAAGCCCACAAACTACAAACAGTCTCACCCCAACACCATCCTAAATTCACTCCCCTCAGAATAGCACACTTCAGTATTTCACATCTAGCCATATACCGCTTTGTTATCCCTTGAATCACACAGTCTTTTACTGCGCTTCCCACACACCAACTGAATCTATCTCTTCCTTACCACAGCTTATCTAAACTCACTTCCTCGTAGCGGCACATATACATTTTTATAACATTATCTTACACAACACTTCAAAACATCTTCTTCTGATACCAACACATCTTAAAATCACTTCGTCAGAATACCACACTTCAGAATTTCAAATCTCTGCATACCTCCCTTGTCACCTCACTTCACCTTAAACCAATGTTTATGACTGCATTGCCTCTCCTACCGCACCTCTTTCTAACCACACATACCCTGAAAACTCTTCGTCTCTTTATTCACTTACCTCACATCACACCTTTCTGACCACATTACCTGTCTCACCACACCTCAAGTGACCTCACTCTTACAACACCATGTCCAAAATTCATTCCCCTCAATATAACATACTTCAGTATTTCTTACTACATCACCTCCTGAGGCGGTTGTTAAATTCCATGCTCACCTATCTCAATCTACTCATTTCTACTGCAATACCTTTCGCACTACACTTTAAACAACCTGCACATGACCAATCAACTCATTTGTTTACGCCAAACTACCTTACTCCCGATTACATTACTTACACTTGGCTCCTGTCCTTCCTAACCACGACCACCTTTCCATGACCACAACACCTCAGGACACGCCGCGCTCCCTAACCTCAATCAGTCTCCTTCTCCCACAGCACCCCTCAACCTACCTTGCTCAAGTATCTCAAAATACTTCGTAACGTACCTTATTCCTCACCACAACACTTCACAACACACCTCGCTCCCTCACCTCAAACTACCACCTACTTCCCACAAGATACCATACCACACTTCATTCTCCAACCTAAAACAACCTCTTCCTAACCACAACAGCTCACAATACACCTCATTTTCTCACCCCAAGTCACTTCTTTCTAACCACAACACCTGTCAATATACCTCGCTCCCTCACCTCAAAAAACCTCTTTCCGACCATAACACCTCTCCATACACCTCATTTCCTCACCTCAAACCACCACTACACCTCACACATATCACGCTTTAAGCCATCTCCTTCCGACCACATCACCATGCTCTCATCTGAAACCACCTCTTTCCAGCCTCAACACACCTCGCTTCCTCACACCCACAAACCCACCTCTTTCCCACATCGCACCTCACTGCCTCACTTCATTCCACCTCGCTATACGACTCCCTCTCTTTCTTCCCTTACAACCTTTCCCTTCCATCACCTCCAACTGCCTTTACTTCAGTGCCTCTCCTTCACCAGCAGTATCACCACCAGCCAAGCACCACTCAATACCTTTCACACCTTTACCACAGCCATCTTCCCACACCACCACTACCCCATAACACCGGCACTCACACCTCCACACTAGATTGCACTTCCATCATCGCAACATATCCCTTCCTCTCCGTAATCCATTCGTTTCCCGTCACTGCCCCGCACTTGGGTCATGTCGCCATGTCACACCACCACATTACATCCGTTATACCACCTAGCCACGTTAGCTCATTGGTACCACTACACATTTCAATCCTAGTGCCTCTTCACACCACCACTTCACACCTATGTTACACAATTTAGTCATACCATTTTAACAGAACAGCACAACACACCACCTCACAACTACATCCCATAACACCAACTCATAATACCATCTCTCCACACCATACCACCTGCATTCACACCGCCGCACCAAAGGGAAACGCATCACCAAACCACGGTAATTCCTTCACATTACATCAATTCCCGTAGCCTCCTCACACCGGAGTTATACCGTCTTGTCACACCACCCCATTACTTAAGGTCGCTATACCACCTGTTACACCATGAAGTCATACTCATTTGAACCAGTGCCTATTTCACTTACCACTGCCTATTTCAATCACATCATCTTTTTGCACGCAACCTCCCGTCACCAGCTCTTCACATCACTAAACCACATCCTCACAACCCCAACACCTAACCCCATAACACCAACCATCACCCTAACTCCAACATTCCCGCCTCGACGCACCCTTGACAGTCTTCTCATCAACTACGTAACTCGGGTTTAAGAGCGGAGACAGGCCGGCCGGCGGGGGTGGTGTAGCGGCTGCCTAATAAACGCCTTCCAGCTTGCCCTCGTAAATTCCGGACGCAGAGAAACACTTGGTTGGAGAAAATGTTGCCCGCGAGAAAAAATAAGATAAAGTCTACGGATATTCGTTCCCGCGTTTCACTACCTCTGTCTGTAATCCAGCTCAAGAGAAAGTTAAGATGAATTATACATGCATTTGGAGACTCTGTTTACTGGGAAGGTACAACAGTTTTGACCCGACTGGTACTGTTCTTTCTCCTTATTTAGAATAAAAATAGAAATGCAGGCATAATTCTTCCTATTAATAATTTACGGCACTGTATTATGAAAAGACATCTAAGGGTTTGTCCGCCGCGTTCGACTAATTCATTTTATAATGCTGTTTAAGGGGAAAAAAAAAACTTGATAATGTCTAAGGTTTTTGATCACCACGTTACACTGCCTCGCTCTGTGATCCTAGGAATGATGTCTGCGGGGATATTCGCGGTGGCCTCGGGAGATTCCGGTATTGCATTTCACATTCTCATTCTTCTTGTTGCCCTCCTCACTCCTTTTCCTTTCCCTCTCCTAACTCCTCCCTCTCCCTCAAGCTCCTTTCCCTCTTATGCTCTATATATTATCCCCCTCCTCTCTCTCTCCTGTTCTCTATTTTTCCCCTCTTCCTTTCCCTCGCATTCAATATTCAATCCTTTTCAACGAGGCTCTTTCGACTCATGGCCCAACAGTGGAATTTTACCAACAAACGCTTTTCCTTTCTTTTTTTCCAGCCCACGGTCAACTACGCTTTTTCCCCCCTCGCAGGAAAAAAGAAAATCTCATCAATAACCGCTTCCTTCTGATCACGAGAGCTTCCAAGTCTTTTAATTCTGGACTTTATTACATACTACAGAATTGGGCAAGACCCCCCTAAGCACCAACGTAAACCTCCTGCATACCACCCTAATCACCATACTGCATACTACCCTAATCACCATACTGCATACTACCCTAATCACCATACTGCCATGACCAAGCAATGACCCTAAACTACTTGCTGGTATTTCACGACCTGCCGCGAATACCACACCGCCACTACCGCAAAGTTACGACCATTGCAAGAACCTCTATAGTCTCCGCTACCACAACAACGACTACCGCACTGGGAATACAGCGAAGAACACTATCATAACGCAAAAAACAGATCTACAGCACCACCGCCACAACAAACACTACCCCGATAACCATTCAGAGTGGCTACTACCACAACATCCATAACCACAGTGACCACTACCACAACCACAACTACCAATACAGTAACTATCACAAGCACCACTACAAGAAAAACACAACTTCAGCACGAACTCAACAACCTTTACCACAAATTCTACAACAACAACAACCATTACCACACCAAAAACTACCACAGCAACCACAACCACCACCACTACCTCTACCACGTTAATGCAAACCCCACACAAATCATTTCAGACTCTATCACAATTACCACAACCACCACCAGCAACACCTTAGCGGAATCTTATCATACAAGGTTTTTACGACCTACCACGGCTACCACAACAATTACCTCCACCACATTCACGAAATTACCGCATGGCCATTTCACAATTTACCACAACTACCACAACCACCAGCAGCAGCAGCACCTTTGGGTAATTACTACACAGCCAGTCTCCCTTCATCACCATTCATCACCTAACCATCACCACACTGACTCTCAACAACCTCAATCATGCCCCCCCCACACACACACACACATAATCAGCTACTACCACCGCAACACAACACCCATTCACTCTCATGCTACCTCTCTGCACTGTGCACTTCATCATCTCGTACCAACGCACATTTCATCACTACCACATCACAGCATCACCACACACCACCAGCACTAAAGCGACACTCCTACACACAACAGACTCCAACATCGCCAAGCCAGGCATCACAACATACAATTCACATTCATATACAATAACACTACCTCTCAGTCACCACGCATCACAGTACCACACACTATCAAATATCACACCACACAATATCACCACATCTCACAACATTAACACTCGGCCTTCACACATCACTGTTCATCACGTCACAACCACCACACACCACAGCACTAACACACAACCATCACACACCACAACACTAACACACACAACCATCACACACCACAACACACACCAAGTCATTACCACTCACAACCACCATCAGCATAGTCACCACCACACCCTTCTTCTGCAAACAAGTCAAGCAATAACTCACAAACAGCTCATAAACAGCACAGCCTCACCACCTCACACATCATAACAATCACCTAATCACCCACCACCATAACAATGATATGAAGCAACTCGACAGCACACCACCAACCACCATCTAACCACTCACCATTACCACATTACCTGCTCCCTCCTCCCACCCCTTTACCACCCTACCTACCATCTTTCCACCCAGGCTCCACCTTCTTACCCCAACTACATTTAAACCATTCACCTTCTTCCTACCATACCTACCACCCTACCCTCCCCATCCCGTAGCTACCATCATACCTACTCCCCCTTACAACCCCATCCCCCACCTCACTCCGTCCCCATCCACCCCATAACAAGCCATCCAACCTTACACACGATTACCCAGCCATCCATTCCATTCACTCTGACATAAGCCGGACAAATTCCCCATGCACAGTCACTGAAAAAAGTCTAGCTCCCGACATGTTCGATTAAATTGGCTCGGAGCTGTTGTGTTGTTTTTCGCATGTTTTACTATGTTTGGGAATTTTGAGGGCTTTAAAATTTACGGCTATACTATGTTGTTATACTTTACCCCTTTCAGTAAGTTATCCCGTATTTTCGTAATATTCTGTTACTTTACCCATTCACTTAACCCAATTACGTGAGAATATTATATTTTTACCTGTCACCTGTATTTTCTTTACCCCATTCAGCAACGTGGTCCTATTTTACTTTATGCTTGCCCGTTTAGATTATATTATTCAGCTTTGGGAAATTTTTCGTAATGACGGGACTCCTTAAAACTGTATCAGCTCTTTTGTTTCCGAGAAGTGTCCCAAACTGATTAAAATGGTCTCGCGGTCACTAGGATAAAATATAAGATGACATCCTTGTACTGATATAATCTTAGAGTTCAGTATTTAAAAAAAAATGGTTTACATAAAAGTAAGGGAAGAGCAGTGTTCCAAAATTATTCATTCTGTGCTTCAGAATGTAAAACCCCACCGAAATAACGACACTTTTTTTTTTTTTAAAAGCCCTTCACCCTTCCTTCTCCCTACCTTATCCCACCTCCTCCCACTAAACCCCTCTCCTCTTCTCCCCATTCCACTTAAACCCTCTACCCTCCCCTCCTAACCCTTAACCCCTGCTACCCCCTTCCCACTTAACCCCATTACCCTCCCATCTCCACTTAACACCTTTTCTCTCCTACTTAACCCTCCCACCTAATAACTTCCACTCCCCACTTAAGCCCTCCACCCTTCCTTCTCCCTACCTTATCCCTCCTCCTCCCACTAAACCCCTCTACCGTCTCCTCCCCCACATATTCCCTCTCCCCTTCCATCATACTTAACCCCTTCAGTCTCTTCTTCCTCCCTTATTTAACCGTTAGCCTACACCCCATACTCTCGTCTACCTACTTGCTTCACTATCCTTTAAACAATGCCATCATAAACACAGTCTTCTCTATGATAAGCAGCCTCGAAAGGACCACTAGATCGGCTGCTGTTTTAACCTCCTTTGTACCATTATTTCTTACTGCCTTCCCCTCCCTTCCTGTCTTTCACTCCACGCCACTTTACAACCCTCCACTCTAACCCTTTACTTAACCCTTCCATCCTCTTCCCCTACCTTACCTTTCCTCCTCTCTCCCACCCACTTCACCCCTCCATCCTCTCCGCATACCTTTCTCCTCCTCCCTTTCTCTCCCAACCAATCCTCTCCACACTATCCCCTCACTCCTCTCCCCACCGACTGTGAGCCCTATCCTCTCCCTCTCCCCTCCAAACTTCACACCTACTCCCTCCCACCCATACACACTTACCTCTTAAGCTCTCCACTCAACCTAACCTCCCCATTGTCTCCCCCCACCTAACTTCTCTATCTTCTTCCTCAATCGTACCCCTCACCCCAGGCTACCCTCCATCCTCTCTATTTCTTCACTTCTCCTCGCTCTCGCCCAAACTAACCCTTCCTTCCTCTGCCCCCTTCCTCTTGACCCTCTCCAATCTTTCTCCATCATTCGTCCACTCCTAATCCCCCTCTTCCCTCCCACCTAACCACACCATCTCATACCTCTTATATACTCCTAGGCCCCACCAACTCTTCTACCCTTTCCTCTTATCTCTCACTTTTCTACAGCTCTATTCTCTACCTCTTCCTTCCTCCTTCACCCCACCTACTCCACTCTCCTTTCACCAGGTCTTATCTCTAATCTCTCCACCACCTCCTCACCTACCGTTCCATCCTTCCCTCCTACCTTATATTTCACCCCACCCCCACTCCCACCCCATGAATCTATCCCTAGCCATCCACCCTTAGCACGCGCTGCACTGCCGGTTATTTCATAGACCGCAATCACGCTCTTCATCTACGCGCCAACATGACTAAAATAACAGGCTGCCTCTCTCTCACCAACACCGTCCCTCTTTGATCCGTTCACCGCCCCTCTTTTGTCCAACGTTTCCACACCCCTAATCACTTCCCTTTAGTGGCCCATAATCCCTTCGCCAAAAGGGGCTCACTTGTATAAAACAGTGTGGTGGTAGCTGGAACAAAATAGCAAAATCGTGAAAGGGATAATGAAGGTAGTTTTAACTCCTTCTCCAGGCTACTTTATCGGTGTCAAAATGTTATCTTTCCACCCTAAGAACTGAGTTACAGCAATCATTTAACACAATAATACGATGCTAGACACGAAGTAGTGCTATAATATGGATGTCGTGCTGCATTATTCTCTTACATTGCCACTCAACTGCGAGAAATAAGATACCAGAGAACGAAAAATAATAAACAACAATCTGAAATGTCCATTATCCCTTGGCTGAAAGTCTCTCGCATAAAATAAGCTGGTGGTAGCAAGAACTGAAAAGAAAAATGAGCGGGAAAGGTGCTGACAGAATTGGGCTGGGACTTGAAGGAAGAGGTTAAAGCTAAAAGGAAACACTGATGAAAAACAATCTTGCTTCTGAAGTGGAATGTTTCACCTGACGATGATGATGATGATAAGTGAGTGAACAATCGATAACAAGGTCATCAACCTAAATGCCGGTGGGGAAATTAAGAGTGCAAGGACAGGCCTTTCGTTAACCGTTTCATTTGAAGATGTCGCCCTTCAGCTGACTATAATCGACTGGAGTTGGCTAAAATGGAAACGTAAAAAAATATTAAACAAACTAAGCTTCGCACGAAAGATACTCAAAAAGCTTCCGGTGTTCCTATAACCCATCAAACGAAATTACGCATTTTGTACAATACTTTTGTTGGCTCATGTTCATTTTCACTTAACTTAGGAAATGTTTCTCTCATGGCATAATGAAGTAGTCTCATTATCCTTTTCAGTACAAAGGCGTCTTTTTTTTAATATAGTTCTTACTGCTTCCATTCAATTTTACTCAGCTCAGGCGAAAGCCCTTGTGATCAAGTAAAAAAAAAAAAAGTTTCTAAAAACGTCATAAAAACAATTTCTATCATTCCGTTTGCTAAGTTAAAGGAATTTAACATCTCACAATACAAGCGTTCAGTATTAGCGCCAAAGTAGTTGTGTGCGAT
>JAGKTI010026596.1:0-13539 GCA_018397915.1 Birgus latro | reverse complement strand
ACACACAATTATCCTGCTATCCCCATCAAAGGTTAGCTGTTTTTTACTGGTGAACTGAGTACTGAATTATAGACTACTAATCCCATAAAAACAGAACAACTCTCTCTCTCTCTCTCTCTCGCCATAATTTTTTTTTTTATACACGAAGGAACTCGCCCACTTCCATAATCTATATATAAAGTATAAAGTTTTGGCTGCATGAAAGTCAGTGAGCACAAACTAATAGGTAGGAATGAGTCTCCTTGGTTACTAGTCAAATTCACTCTGACTGGCTTAATTTTTTTATGAGGTTATAGCAAAAGCACTTAATTTCTGTTAATTCTGCCTTTCATTTATCTTTATCTGTACCTACCATCAATTATAACAGGTAAGTAGATTGTCAGTCAGGCATCATCGTATTTCATAAAAAGCCTTGCATTCCTAACTAAGCATATACCTAAAGGGATTGAAGATAGACAGAGAGATAGATAGGCTGACAGATAGACAGATAGATAGATAGATTTAGTTACAGATACAGCTATAGATAATTCGGTACACAGATAGACAGATAGATAAAGTTACAGATGCAGATAACGGTACACACAGACAGACAGATAGATACAGTTTTAGAATGTCCATGCAGATGAAGTTAAAGGATATTATGTAAAATATAATATACAATTCCTGTTAACGTCTAGCTGGTTAAATGTTTTGTGTAAATAATATACTAATCTGAATATCACCAGTATAATTTCCAGTTTAAATTACGAATTATACATACGTCTGTTAATATATTACCAGTTTCATTAACCACAAAAACAATTACAAGGCTAATGAAAAATCT
The DNA here is from genome assembly GCA_018397915.1 of Birgus latro. NCBI lineage: Eukaryota > Metazoa > Arthropoda > Malacostraca > Decapoda > Coenobitidae > Birgus > Birgus latro. The sequence continues at coordinate 12,716 of JAGKTI010026596.1, read as the reverse complement.
TGTACATCAACCCTTTCATCGAGCCAATATAATGTTACTATATCATTTAGCCACTAATACAACACACAGTTACTACCCCAATAATTCATTTGCCATATTTTCTTAATAGCTGTATCATTATTTACCAAAAACGGTTTGAAACACAAATATTATTCTTTCACTAAATGAACGCAATTGCTTTGAAACAGATATATAAAATATGAACGTGTTACATATCTCTCAAAATATTGTTAAATTCGTTATTAGCGACGCCGAAGGCGAAACTGTTATGATTTCTATGTATGTGTCTAACTGTTTTTTCTGTGTATATATTTATTTGATTGCGTATATATGTACTGAACTTATGATGTTAACAAAATACCTCAGAAGTGCCTGATCCACTCTGAATCAAAATAGGCGCATATTTTGTGTGTGGGTCTGGGAAGAAGTGACTCGATTTTGGTGTACGAGACAAGGTCAAAGTCAGAGGTCATGGGTCACAGTTAAAGTTCAAGGAGCGACGTTATCTCATCCATGCCTCATCGACGGCATACATTCGTGTGGATCCAGAAAGAAGAGATTTGACTTTGATGATGACAGATCAAAGGTCATAGACAGGTCATGGGCCATTCTCAAAATTCAGAGTTTGGAGTTATCTCATGAATGCCTGATCCGATGTGAGTTAATGTTTTCACACATAGTAGGCTACATTGGGTGTGTGGGGGGGGGGGGGGAGATGAAATGGGAAGGTGATTCGATTATTGGTGACGATCGATAATAGGTCAAGGTCATGGGTCAAGATTCCGGTGCGGCTTTGTTGTGATCTCTTAGCATCCGCCAAAATTTATATCATTCGTCCATCCTGTATCTTTCTCACAATTATGGTCAGTTTCAGTAACGAAACCAAGATGTTTATCTTCAGCAAGAGGCTGTCAGTTTCTTCTTACTATTAATATTATTTTTGCTTTGTAACATAATCGTATTAATACTTAAAAATTCATAATGTAGGAAAGAAGAGGAATGATACTGGAGAAAGGGGAGCCAGATGGTAGATACCAGCTTGACATGGAAGCGATTTGTTTGTGGTCACCCCTTACGGGATTAAGGCGTTGGGCGATAGATGGATAGATACAGAGATAGGATTACGTTTATACTGAAATTTACATTTGCTTCAGTTTTTTAAAATAATAACATCCGTGTGTGTGTAAGTGAAGGGTGCAACATATTTCATCGTGTGTACAAGCGGTAAAAATTGCTGGACAGTAATCTGACTATGCAGTTTTGTCATGAATAAATTTTCTATCTGTTTAGTAGGTGAAGGGCACCCACCATCCACTTACTCCACTTCTAGATGATTCTACACTGAGTGACAAGCCACACTGTTTCCATTCACCCAGGAAATAATTTAATACGTTCGGTGGTAATCATATAGCCAACTAATGGATGTCTGGTGGTCTAGTGGGTTTAGGCCCTCCAACCGGGAGGGGCCCATTTTTTTTTTCTTTCCGAGGGATAGCTGGGGTTCAATGCTCACATACTGGCACTGTCGGAAAAGCGACTAGTCATTCTTGTGTGTGGCAGTAACACACAACACATCAGACGCGAGTTCTACATGCACACCTGTTAGTGACTGACTGCTGAGAGTTTTAAGTGACCGTGTGATTTGTAACAAAGGGTAAAGGATGATAGATGCTGAAGGAGAATCGAGTGCTCTGTGTTCGTGGTCCGTATTCTTGCGAGTTTAGGAGGTTTTCCACCATCTCTTCCTCAGCACTTTATTTCTGCATATTAATTTCTGCACATGACGCATTGATAATTCTGTCTGTGATATATATGCAAACAGTGTCAGTATTAAAGATTACGTTTTCGGATTGTAGGGGTTAACCGCTGCCACCAGTCACTCGATTTAATGTTACTTTCAGTTGACTCTACGGTGAGTGACAAGCCAAATTGTTTCCAGGAACCCAGAAACTATTTGGTACGTTTGATGAAAACCATATAACCATGTGACGCCTGGTGGTCTGTTAGGTTAGGGCGTCCCAAGCGGATGGTGCCCGTGAGGTTTGTATAAGAGGGAGAGTTGAGGTCTGCTGCTCACGTAATGCTACTCAGGGCGAGAGAAGCTGATCGCCCTCGCTTTATACGTCGAGATTGAGTAGCCTTGCCCCAGGCCTCTACGCTCCTGAAGGAACAAAGAAGGATTAGATGATAGACTGACAGATTAATCTCAACAGGATCACTATGGCTTATACATTCTGTGATCCCTTCCCCGTAATCTCGAGCGTTTAATACTCTGGAAAGGAAACAATCTATCTGGATGACGCACGAGACAAGCCATGAACTTCATGGGGTTATTCACACACACACACACACACACACACATGCACGCCATTTGTGGGCAAACAATGATAATCAATAAATATGTTTCAGGTGGAGAGCTTGCACCTTTTTAGTCACTGAACCCCTGATGCTCACCAGAATTCTTCACTACGGTGTCCATAATGTAAGGCGCTGGAGTGTTACAGCAATAATTTCTCTGACTGCACCTAACCTTATTTGAGCCTCTGTACCGCAGTTCATCACTATTCTCACACGTTATTCCGTGCTACACTCCTCCCTATGTAATCGTTCACTTTGTACTCCCTGTCTATAATAGTAACTCGTTCTTCCTCTTTTCATTCTCGTATAGTAAAGAAAAAAAAAAGACCTTTAGAATTGAGTAACATCAATATAAAAATGCATATGGGATAATAATGTAATGGTCTGAAGGATGGGCAGGTGGAGAGAGGCAGATAGGTAGGAAACTGATAAAATTGTAATATCGTCTTGGTGAAGAGATGGAGGAAGACAGATAGAGGATAGAATTTTAACAGGGAAACTCGTACCAGCAGACAAGTGGCGACAGAGAGTTAGACTGGAGGTAGACTGATGATACATGAAAAGGTAATGTCGAACTAGTAGACAGGTAGAGAGAGAGAGAGAGAGAAGAAAGATTAAATGGTATTACTGTATCGACTGACAGGTGGAGAGACAGACAGGTATAAAATCGATAAGATAATAATAACATACCGACAAACAGGTAGAGAGACAGACAGAAGACAGAAAATTTAAAGTCGAATCGATAGCCATCTCCTAATATATCCACAACCGGTCCATCCTCGATTAGCATTCAGTATGGATATCTTTTTCATAATCATCATCGTCATCGTCATCATCATCACCACCCCTTTTCACACCTTGGGATGGGGTAAGAGCTCAAGGGAAAATGAAGAAGATGGCACCTTCAGTTCTGTGTTCTGTGACGCATTTGATTTATTCTTGGTATTTCCAGACTATTAAATTCACCTTTAGTATAAAAAAAAAAAAACTCATAATGAATGGGATAATGAAGGCTGCATCTAACACCTTTTTTCCTAATATGAATAAAATGGCCTAAAGGTAGCAAGGGAAAAAAAAAAAAAAAAAACGCCACCGGAGTGAAGTGCTTAACATCAAACCAGCAACTCCCCCATATTCCTTCCCCTCCAACTCGACCGTCGTCTCGATGAATAGCCGATACGATCCATATAAAAATGCATATGGGGCAACGTCTGGAACGGATCCGGCCATATCATCGTGTGGAAAGGGTATCGGTTACTCTGGGATGAAGACACTTTTTATTGATGTCCGAGACGCGGCGACCTTAAAGCGAATGGCTCTGAACTCGGCCCCTCGTGATCGCCTTGACTGAACGCTGGGCTGGCCTTAAACAATTTACACGCTCTATTATTCCTCGCGATTGGAGAGAATATGAAAGCCGACCTTGACTGTCTATCTGTCTAAGTTCCCCTGATTTTGTATATTTATTCTTAACAAAGAGATACCTTCATGGGGTGGTACCGACATAACAGGGCAGCTCAACTGCCTCAGGTACTTCCTTGTCCCCTTTGAGGAGGACGAACCACTACAGAAGAGAAACAGTTGAAGCCAGCAGTCCACTGAGTTTACGTGTCAGATGAACCAGAGGCCACAACAACAGCCATCTCCAGACGATCCATTCGTTGCGAAAGGTTTCATAAATTTAATAAGAGTCTGACGGAAGCAGAAATTCAATACAAAGATGCCATCATAATAAAGTGAGCTCGTAGAAAATGTAACTAGTCTCTGTTTAATGTGTTTCTGCTTATCATATTCACCGTTATGGGTGAATCTAGTTGTTTTATTCTAATTTACTTCAGATGTTTTTATGCAGCAAAAAAGAAGCCTTAATCGGCAGAGATTAGCACTTTCGGTGTCCTACAGTTCACTTTCAGCTGAACAAAATCGTCCAGCGTCAGATGGAATAGAATATTAGAGTTGTACCAACAACGAAAAAGTGAAGTGTGCCGTTTCAGTATTAACACATCACGGTCTCCTATACCCACGCTCTGTTGAATAAAATCTGGCGTTTGCTTGGAGAGAATACCAGTGTTGTTCCGTCCATGGGGAGGTTAACTCTTGACGATGACTGTATATTTAGCAAAGATATAGTCTACGCGATCAGAGAGGTACATACAGGGGGTTCCATATATTACGAAACCCAGTTCTTATGTGCTGCATGGACGACTCATTCAGCGATACCAGTGTGTACCCTGCATCATTATCCACTTCCCACAACCTTTTCATGTTTTATACCTCCCGCTGACTAAAGTTAATCGATGGCATTGTTGGTTAGTAAGTTCATAAAGCAACAAAAATGTCTTTGCCCCTAACACAAACAGACAGTGAGCCGTACCCGCAACACAAAAGACTGGAGAGCGCAGAGTACGGACAAGTATGCATTATATAGTCAGATTTGTATTTAGTTCTGCTAATGAATAACCGCTTTAGCCAGACTGTCGAACCTGAACAATACAACTTTGTCCGTTTTAAATGTAACTAAGTCAGAGAATCTCGAAGGCTTACACCATGAGTGAGTGGATGGCTGATGCATTTCACTGCCCATTCCGTTGATAGTTCTGTTTTTACGCTCCTCCTTTCCTATTCCCGGACCCCACTCATCGATGTTGTTTGTGGAAAATGGGTGATGATGATGATGATGATGATGATAATGGTGATGATGACAAAATTGGGTAACTCTGTGGATCATCTTAGGCTATATACAGCTCCGTACTCGTGTGATGAGGCATATTAGGGTACCACTTTGCGTTTATTATGCAAACCATCCCTTTGTGTTACCATCCGTGTTATTTATATCTTGGTATTGAAGGGTGTGTCTAATTACCGTAAAGTATTTTTGTACCAGTTACAGAAATACACTGTAAAGGAGGAGTTACTTTGGAGCTTCCTTGCTGCTGATGTTATTTTTTTATTTCATTTATTTATTCTTTTGTATCCCCTGGCTCATGTAAAACGTGAACTCGGTGAACTGCAGGCTTAAGCTGTCCTTCTCTTGCTGTCCACCATCCTCGTTACGAATGCTAGGGAGGGAACTAAGGGCGGTTTGTATAATACGACAGGATATATGCTCGATCAAACTGACGCCACCGTGTGAAGAGTCCCGCTCCAGCACCGAAGCCTCCTTGCTGAACGACGATGCGGTTCATAATCAGACATCTCCATTTCTTGTTTATTTTTATCTGTGAATAGTTATCTTAGTTCAACCAGTACACTAGTCCTTTATGAGACAGCCCTCGCATTTATTAAGTATGACGGTGGGTGTCAGTGGTGATATGTGGAGGTGTATGGTACGTAGGAGGACGGCCAGACTTGTTAAGTCAATGCTCGGAGTCGGACAGGTTAAAAAAAATAATATAAATAAAATAAAGAGGGACGTTCCACTTTGAACTATGACTAAAATTTGTTCAGGATGTTCGTCGTTTCTTTTTGTATTAGTCCGATCTTTATATTTCTCTGCCTGTGAGTTGTCAGTTTAGTAAATTCTGAGTTCTCCCGACCCTACTTCTCATCAAAGAGAGAAATTGATGGTATCGTTGGTGATGTGCTTCTGTGGAACGAACTGATAACTATCATATTTTACCTTTACTGTTACACTACTACTACTACTATTGCTACAACTACTACTGCTTTTGCTGCTGCTGCTATTGCTTTTATTATTATTATTATTATTATTATTATTATTATTATTATTATTATTATTATTATTACTATTACTATAAGCTATTATTATTATTTTGATCCATGGTTATTCCTATCAGTATACCGAAGCTAGGCAGGAGCATCACCAGTTGCGGCAAAACTAAGCACAAAACTGGAAGGATTTTATAGGCAAATAAATTGATTTCAGACGCCATGATGTCATGTTAAAAAATAACTTGACATGTTGAGGCACCGAAATAGAAAATGGTTTTCATTCCACAACCTAACCCTTGTCAGATATTTTTTTTTAAGAGAGCAAGTTTCTCATATAAAAAAAATAATAATAAATCATACAGGAATTTTTCTGCCAAGTTATGGGAGATCATTTCTAACTCCTTCAATTCGAGAGGTCGCCTGAGCTGAGGAAAATCATCTGTAGATAACCTGATGAAAATATTATAGGTCTGTGTTGTGAAATGTGTTAAGAGTGAGGCTGATGGGTCAAAGGTCAACAAGGTAGTGTGTCAAATACCACGACCCACCAGTGTAGGCTGAAGGGAGTGGGGAGCGCCACGCGAGTATGCTCTTGCTCAAACCAACACATACACGCCTCCACGCTATACATATATGTCACTGTTAGCTTACCTATTAACCCGGTGCCTGAATAAAATAACTTAAGTTCGTGCATCGCGCCAAAAAGATTAAACAGATATGCTGGATGTGTCTAAGTTGGGTAGGTTTGGTGTAGGTTTGTTTATTATGTTCACCCCCTGTACGAGTGGGTTCTGCCGATGGAATATGCAGACTTTTACACATGCAGACGCAGACAGTACTTTGCTTCCACTTTCATGTGCATCACTGTTCCTGCAGACTCCCCTTCCTCATTCGTACTTCTCCAGCATAGCGGAGAGTTAACTTTAGCTATCACTCTCCCTCAGAAGAGATGGTCTGGCCCTGTGGCAGACTTAATATGGTCTAGAAGAGCTACAAATTTTTACTGAGTCTGTTTCATTAACTCCTTCATCCTGAATAAGTCACACGTTAAGGTATTTCATTCATGTTTCTGACAGACGACTTGATTCAACTTAGCTGAGCGCAATACTGAAGGGATCAATGATGGCTGCGTAAGTATCCAATGTGAAAAATCTCTCTAAAGTGAAATGTCATCGAGCTGGCTAGAACATTTTATAGGAAAAAATACATGGTGGTGAAGGACTTTATGATACAATAAAAACAGCCTTACGTAAATTTATCATAATCATATTTGCTAAAGGTGATAATTTCCGTAGTTTATGGACGCTTATTTATTACTATCGTATTGTAATTAGCTCCGGCAACACATCCGATAATATATAATCGTCTTTTACTCATTCTTTTATAGGAAACCCATTTTTACACAGTATTATTTACATCAAAACAAATTGGTGATATTTTTGTGCACTATCTCACTGTAATTTAATGTCAGCACATGCGAGAAAAAAAATGTCAGTATTTACTCATTTTTCATAGGAAACTTTTTTACGTAGCCATTTTTCTTTAATGAGAATTATGCTGCTGCTGCTGCTGATGATGATGATAATGATGATGATCATGATCACTGTTATTATTATTATAACTGTTATTATTACTGTTATTATTATTATTGGTAATAGTTGTAGTAGCAGCAGCAGTAGCATTATTATTAGTAGTAGTATTACCATTATTATTATTATTATTACTCAGACTGATATTAGTGTTCCAACGATAAATTAATGTGGTAAAATGGTAAAACAGCAGCTTAACCACAAGGGGTCATACCTCTTCAGGGCCGTGTAAGGCAATTCAGTATAAAGTCAAGAGAGATAGGAGAGTGAGAATAGAGTCATGAGAGTGACGATAGAGTCAGGAGAGTAAAGAGAGAGGAGAGTAGGGAGTCAAAACTGAGGATAGAATGAGGCCAGTGAGAACAGTCAGGAGAGTGAGGATAGAGTCAGGAAACGGGAGCTAGTGATGATAGAAGGGAATCACAGTATTTGAAATAATCTAGGTCAAATTAGGAAAGAGTCAGTAAGGTTCAGGGTTGATCCACGAGAGGGAAGAACTGAATCAGGAGAGGTTAGGTCAAGTTAATAAGGTTTGAGCAGAATTAACCTCAGTACAAAGAGACCGTCTTATATATATCATTTTTACTATCTTGAGACGATTTTTGAGTGATTCTTCCATAGCTGAATAAAAGCGTCTGGTGGAAGCTTGATAAAAAAAAATGTCATAGTTCTGAAGGGGTTTAGGAGGCTGGAGAGTAAGTGTGATCAGAACAGAGTTACGACAAAAAAATAGTTACAATGAAGGTAGGACTGTATGGGTTAAAAATTTAGAAAGTGAGTCTGCAGGAGTAAGGAGGATCCAGAGAAAGGTGAGTGTTAGTAGTTAGTTAGGAGAGTTAGGAGAGTCACAGGCCCGTCTTCTCGTTGGTTGAGGAAGCTCCCTAACACCTCCTCCTTAGCGATTTATTTTTGGATACGGCTGGGTACTATCGTTCGTACGTTATTTATGCTGAGTCTGGTGATATTGGAAGGACTTACGTAACACAGAAGAGGACAGTGTGGCGTGATAAATAAAACAAATTTCTTAGGAAAAGATGTTAAGGAGTCTTCTTACCAGACAAGAAGACGGGCTAGTCGTCAAATTAGAGAAAAAAAAAATACAATAAGGATAGAATAGTGTAGCAATGTCACAAAGTTAGACCAAGTGTACAGTAGGGTGTGGATAGCGTTAGGCGTGTGTAGGAATAAGGCGGAAGAGCTGGGATGAATAAGGATGAGGATAGTGGTAGGATAGTATAGGAATAAGTTACGGGAGCTGGCCTAAACTGAGGGCAGGATGAGGACAGTGTGTGAGTTGAGGATAGGGTAAGGATAGTGTGTGAACTGAGGATAGGTTGAGGGTAGTGTGTGAGTTGAGGGTAGGGTGAGGATAGTGTGTGAGCTGAGGATAGGGTGAGGATAGTGTGTGAGCTGAGGATAGGGTGAGGATAGTGAGAGAAATGAGGTAAAATAGTTAATAAGTCTTTAAGGCGTGCTGGTCCCCTCATAGCTTGACCTTTATCATAATGTCATTGACGGCCTCTTCCCTCACTTAACCTTTCTTCTGTCATCCTCGCTTCCTCTCTCTCTTTCTCTCTCTCTCTCTCTCACTCTCTCTCTCAGCTCAATTCTTTTCTATTCCTCTTTTCTTCGTTCTCAGTTTCTTGCTCTTCACACTTCCCTGTTCCCAGATATGCTTCCGTCCACCAGCATATTAGTTGTTTTCTCGCCTGCATGCCATCTTGTGTGCATGCTTCTGTGCACTGTAAATAGAATCTTATGCAATTTAAGTCTTATTTGAAGATGAGGTAATTTTTCTGCCTATTATTTAAGTTTGTTAACAAATTTCAAGGATACATTATTATTATTATTATTATTATTATTATTATTATTATTATTATATTATTATTATTATTATTATTATTATTATTATTATTATTAATATTACTCACCGTAGTAAAGTACGGTACTGTCCGCTATTACAGCAAGAAAGGTCGATTTTTATTATTATTATTATTATTACAGTACAAAAAATAGTCGATTACTGCGTACCATTAGAAATAATAAACTAAAGTAAAACGAGATAGTTCACTGTGTCTACTTTACACTTAAGGCATGTCCACCTTTCAAAGATAGTCATTTGTGTCCAGAGAAAATAAGTTTGTCCAGCAGAGAAAAGTGACACGTACAAGAGTTAATACTGGGTAAACTTCTGTCCTCGACTCTACATCACTATAATGCCAAGAACAATTAAGTACATTACACTATTACATTACACAAGAGCTGGTCAGGGTCCAGTCTTACGCCACGGGAAGATAACCAACCACTTAATACCTTTTTGCTATCCACGTCTCAAATATGTTGGCTGGGATAACTCTAGTATTCCAACCCAGCTAACGCAAGACGATTTTATTCAGCTGAGAGTAAGTCACAGGGCCATGAGAGTGTTAAAAATAGCAGTCGAATATTACCCCCACTTATACCATAAGAAAGTGATAAACAAGCGGTGTACATGTCCTTCTGCTCGGCCAGGTCTTAAAGATGATGGGAAGACAGGCAGTGATGGAAGGGAAAATGGAGAGCTTAAAATAGACGGGGACAAAGGTTAGATCAGAAAAGTGGTGTAAATGTGTCTGCTTAATTGCTGGACGGGAGTCGAATCCTGTTTACGCATACTAGTCTTGCCAGTGTGGGATTTTTTTTTTTTTTTTTACTCATTTCAGTCCGGTAAAATATTCTTGACTTTATTCTTGCTTTCCTCTTATTATTTTCTTCTATACAGTTTAGGAGAGAGTTTTCGAGTTACAAGGGAGAGATATTGCCTTCATTACCCTTATAGTACTACAGCTCTTCCCCAGGCTGAATAAAATCGTCTGCATTTAGCACGAAGAATCCAACAGGATACGGCACATAAGTCAAGGGGTTAATAGCCTTGACAGAGATCCAGTATTAAACGATTTTTTTTTCTGCGAAGTATGTAATGGCCTTTGGAAGACCATAAGTTATTTGCCTTGCCCCTGATGCTGTCTTTGTAAGTTTTTATTATAGGCTCCTACTTCTACTGTAACTTGGTCTACCACTGCCCTCTTTCCATGCTGAATGCTGAGTTGAAGCAATAGATTAACACTAAAATATGGTGCTAGTCAGGAGGAAGTGCTGTGGGAGGGATGCAGAGCCGTTGTATTGTCTTATTCTGCCATTGAGCTACGTGAAATAAGCAGCAAAAGGACGAAAATCAGAACCGAGTTAGAGTTAAACCAGAATAGTTCACTCACACAGCCCGAGCACGTTAGTTATATTCTGCCATCTTCAGCCGACATTAATTAGCTCAGAAGATATATTTAGAACTGGATAAGTCAGATTCAGCCATCACTAACCCTTCTCTTACGCTAAAAAAAAAAAAAAAATCATCTGCTGGTAACAAGAATGAACGAGAAAGGAATATCCGTTGATGATCCATTGTGACAAGTGGCAATATTGGATGGGAGGGAGACACAGGTTAGAGCTTGAATTCTTTATTTTCTCTAACGTTTCGGGCTACACAGACCTCTTCTTGGGTTCTCCGTACTCCGAAAAGTTGGAGAAAATAAGGGATTCAACCTCTAACCTGTCTCCCTCTCCAACCCAACATTCCAAAAATAGACATCCTCCGCCTGAGGGGGTAGGTCTCTTAACATCTAAGACGCATAACTGAGGAAAAAATGGATTACGTCGACAAATGGAGAAACCTAGTATGCAGTCATTTTACCCTTCTCAGACATTTAACATGATTACCTCCGCCAAGAGGTTATGTTTTACCCTGCGTTGGTTTGTTTATCAGTCTCTGTCTGTCACTCTGTCTGTGAATTAGCAGGATTACTCAAAAAGTTATGAACGGATTTTGATGAAATTTTGTGGAAGGGTGGGTCATCGACCAAGGAATAAATGATTAAATTTGGGGGCGGATCCGGATCCGGAGTATCCCGCACAATATCTCCAAACGTTCTCAATGAATTTCAATGAAATTTTGTTGAAAGGTGGGCCATGGACCAAGAAAGAACTGATTAAGTTTGGAAGCGGGTCTGGATCCGGATCCTTTGTCCGCGGATCTGGATCCGGGTCCTATATCCAATGATCCGGATCCGAATCCTTTTTAGTGGCAATGACATTAGCTGAGGCATGCGCTGTCTTAGCACTTTCTACTTTTCTCTTGGTTTCCTCTCATCCAGTCAAGAGTAGTGGCTGTTGCGGGATAAGGCTCGTATTTTAGATGGTATATAAAGCTTCGTGGTGTTTTTTTCTTAGCAATTTATTTTTGTACCTAACTATTTTCTTGCGCTATTTATATTGTTTTAATATCGGTAGACGACATGATGAAATTGATGTATAATGTGCAGGAAGATGTGTTACAAAATCTCCCTTTCTGTTTCGGTCACGTTGGTTGTTCATGCTGTATTGTTTGTCTTCTTTTCCACAGGTGCTGGAGAGGGATGCCTTCATGCGCTGGCACCGATGTACTGGGCAACTCTTTTGTCCGGGTATACAAATATCCCTCAAATCCCTCCCGGATATCCACCATCCATCCAAAAAGGGAATGGTGGATTGCCAGAAAAGGGCAACTTCAGCCTGCAGTCCACTGGGTTCATGTTTCTTATGAACCTAAGGCTACAGCTACTACTACCATTACTTATTTCCGAAATTACTTAACTGCTCCCTTCCTGTTTGGTGTTTCTTCCCCTGCAAGAGTTTCGAATAATGACAGATTAGCCGAAATTTCTTGCGTGTCTTCTTGATAAGGTTGTTGTACAAATCTGTAGTTGATCTTTATATGTTTATCCACAGAGGCTGGTCATCTCGGCCCCACGGTGCGCCTCGGCTCCGGCCCGGGCTACCACTACCCCTCCTACGACAAAGACGGCAGTGGGGCGAGTTCGCCGCACCCCTCCACTAACGACGCACTCCTCACCATCTCGGCTCTTTCCCTCGCAGCACACTACTGGGCAGCCTTGTGTTGGCGGTTTCGGGTTGTACTAGTGGCGTGATAGAGGAAGAAAAATTTACAAAAAAATAATAATCAGACATTTCATGTAGACATTTAAGAAAACACGGTGTATAAGACGCGAAGTGTTGCTGGCGTGA
>JAGKTI010026594.1:2414-13539 GCA_018397915.1 Birgus latro | reverse complement strand
TAACTTACAGTGAGGAGTATCTAGGACGCTCGTTTTTTTTCTCACATCTATAATATATGGTTAAATATAAGATACACAATGATTAATGTATGGGTATGTGTCCAGAAGGGTGCTGAGATATATATAATATTTGATATTGTTTTTCTCTATGGTGTGCACATTTTCTTCCATTTTCTGTTGTTGTTGTTAGTTTCTGTATGTCACACAATACTGTATCAGCGATATGCTATCATTTGCTGGTGGTACTATTTCTGTCCACAGTTTGTTTATTTATCAGTTGGCACTGGTTGTCACTGAATGTGAGAGCACTAAGTACGGGTAGTTTCAACGTCTGGTGGAGGTCATACTATGCCTGTTGCGATTCTGATTTCCTGCAGTCTAACAGTGCACTGCACAGACTATGAGGAGAAAACCTATGAAAGAGATGACTACAGGGGGAAACACAACTGTTGGAAGTACCCATGAACGGCTGAAGGCCAGAGAAAATTGATCCATAATGAAGTCACTGTCGTAGAAGAATGTAAGCATACTCATGTTGGGGTAGGTGATGGTAATGTTAGCAGATGGCAGGTTGGAAGGCATGTCGATTGGTTGGAAGATGTCATAGGAGTGTTTACGGACTGATTTGTGATAGCGAGTAACGTAAGTGATGACTAACTCTGATTTGACGGTACAATAGTCCATTGCTTTATAGAGACCACTAGCAGGGGCGGAGTGTACCAAAGTACCAGGACACATGATAGTGACAGAGATGGGAACAGGAAAGAAGATTTACTGGACTTGGTTGAGGTGAACATGGTGGACTGGGAGTTCAGGAACTGGAACAAAGGAACAGGCCGAGTATATGGAATGATTGCGAACTAAAGCAGACTCAAGGGTGTAGCGCTGCTAGGGAAGATAGCAGAAAGGTGGGCAGCACAGAGACGAGAGGTAGGGGTGAGGGAGGAACATTTCTGGAGGGCTGTGGTAGAAAGGAAGGCAACTGAAAGATGGTCATGGGAGAGGAGGAAATATTCTGAAGGAACAGAGACTTGCAATAAGGAGTTGTTGTACCGGAAGGGGAAGGGAATGATGTGGAAAAGGTTAAAGGTGATGGCAGAACGTAGAGGAATATGGACGACGACATATTTGGTGAGAAGAGAGGCCTCGAGGACTGGATAGTAGTATTCGAGAGAGGAGTAGGGGAGTACTGGGGACAGACCGAAAATAGAGTGAGCCCATTCTAATACAGAACGGAGGGCTGTGATAGGAAATAAGTCTGCAGTGACACGTCCATTAATAGCATCGACTAGGATACGAACCAAGGTAGTGACTTGAGAGAGTAGAGAGTCAATGGCTAGTTGGAGATTATCCATGTTGAGTTTGAGATAGAAGAACTGAGAAATAACATTGAGATTTGAGAGGTGTTGTTTTAAGATGTCGGTGAAGTTGTTAGTGTAAGTTACTTCATTTAGGTGGGCTGTAAGTTTCTGTAACATAGTGTGTTGGACCTTGATGACTCGGCCTTGAGATTCTAGGGCTGAAGTCAGAAAGGTCACGGGCTGTAGCGACGACAAACAAGCCACTTAGAATCTCACCTCCGAGGTCAAAGAGACCTCGTTTCACACGAGAACGACCTACGGGTGTAGGAATGGAAAATGTGTCATTCAGTGAGTTTGTCAGTTATGTATTGCAACTGCCAGAAAAGTGGTAGAAAAGATTATATAAATACTGATTTGGGTTGTGTTTCCCAATGATGGCCCTGAGGTGGGTCTTGATTGTGTGGAGCTGGTGCGCATAGGCAGGCAGGGCGATGGCTACATCGGCCAGGGGTGCAAGATCGTAGCGCAGGGAGACTACATCTTCGATGAGCATTACCTCGTCTCCCGAGCCGACTAAGGCCCCGGGACGTACTCCACCATCGTCCTCACCGGACCCGGACCCTAGGAGGGTCAGCACTGCCAGCAGGTAGACCACTAACATCATACCTAGAAGATTAGGTGAGAATTAATGGGAGAGTTCCTGGAGAGGTTGATGGGCGGAATGCAGTTTAGATTGATATTGATTGGTTGATGAATGAGTAGGTGTAGGTGGAGATGAAGGAGACTGATGGATAGGTGGAGATGGGGTAGATTGAGGGATTTGTGGAGTAGGAGGGATAGCTGTAGGTTGTGAAAGTGATTCTTCCAACACTAGGTCTCGTGGTGCACGCTTTAAATCGTCAGCATGGACCCACTTTTTTTTTTCTTTTAATGCAAGGAAGAAGGAACCAAAAGCCGTGGGCCCGCAAACTGTTCCTTCCAGGAACAAACCAAAACAATACAAAAAGAGAGCCAAATTCAAGATCCATTGTTCATTTCGAGATGCCTGGACACACTGCGTTTCAAGGACTGGAGATCATAGGAAGTAGGAAATACAGACAGAGGAATACAGTTCCAGAGTTGACCAGTTGCATAAACGAAGGACTGGGAATAACGGTTAACCCTTGTATTAGAGAACTGGACAGAAAAGGGATGAGAGTTTGTTGCTAGACGGGGGCTACGTGCCCATTGTAGAGGTGGAGGGATGCAAGCAGACAGTTCAGAGGAACAGTAGTCATTGAAGTAGCGATAGAAAATAGATAAAGATGCAACAGTGCGGCGAAGAGACAGAGGCTGAAAGGAGCTAGTAAGAGGAGGAGAGTTAATGAGATGAAAAACCATTGACTCCAACCTATTGAGAAGGGCTGCATGTGGTGAACCTCCCCACACGTAAGAGTTGTACTCTAAACAGGGGCGAATAAAACCCGTGTACAAAAACAACAACTGTGCAGGGGTAAAGAAGGTTCGGAGTCGGCTTAGCACACCTAGTCTCTTGGAAGCAGATTTCACAAGAGATGTAATATGTTCCTTCCAAGATAAATCCCTTGTGAATGAAACCCCAAGCATGTTTAAGGATGATGCAGGAGCGAGCTGTACATTATTAAACATCAGTGGGTACTCCTGTGGAAGATTTTGCCAGGTTGGTATGTGTGAGAATTGAGTTTTTGATGCACTAAAAACAACAAGATTATTTTTACCCCAGTCAAAGATAAGAGCCAGGTCAGACATTAGGTGCACCATAGCCTCATCCCTTGTTTGCTGAAGCAGCTGCTGAGACGGACGTTGCGGGAACCGAAAGGAAAGGTGAAGGGTGGAATCATCAGCGTACGAGTGGATCGGGTTAGAGGTACAGCTTAGGTCACTGATGAATAAAAGGAAGAGAGTTGGTGATAGGACAGAACCATGAGGAACACCACTGTTAATAGTCTAGGAGAAGAGCGATGCCCGTCTACAACAGAAGCTATAGAACGACCAGAAAGGAAGCTAGAGATGAAGGCACAGATAAAAGGATAGAAACCGTAAGATGGCAGTTTAGAAATTAAAGATTTATGCCAGACTCGGTCGAAAGCCTTTGAGATGTCAAGTGCAATGGCAAAGCTTTCGCCAAATTCCCGAAAGGAAGATGACCAGGAGTCCGAAAGGTAAGTGAGAAGATCGCCAGTGGAGCGTCCCTGATGGAACCCATACTGATGATCAGAAAGAAGGATGTGATAGGAAAGATACTTGGTGTCTGTAGTGGATAGGTCTTGTATGTGGATTTTTTACCTCGTTGATTGAATACGCGGTGGGGCCCTGTAAATTTGTCATCCAATTTAGAGGTGCACATATGGGAATGAGCAAAGACTAGATCACCGACGTTGATAGTGATAGGAGAGGTAGATTTATGTTGGCGCTGTATCATGTTCTCATGAGATGAAGCCAGATTGGATGTTACATACTGATGGATTGTTTGGAAGTTGGCCAGTTTTACTTTGACATAATCATGCATGTTATAGATTGGTCTGGCTTTGAGGATATCAGGGTGTATGGGAGTTGTTTGTCAAAACTAAAGAGGACAAAGAAGGGAGATTCGCCAATTGAAGCATTGATGGAGCTGATGATTGAGGATGCCACTTGGGGAATCCAGTCATCCCATGACAAACAATGAGAGTCTATTTGCCTGAGGCACTCTAAGATTTATCTATTGTGGCACTCTACAAGGCCATTGGAAGCTGGATGGTTAGGCACGATATTGCATTTATTAATTTTAAAGCGGCGACAGATCTCATCCAGCAGACTATTGTTGAACTCAGCACCGTTGTCAGTGAGGATGGTTTGTGGTGTACTGAACGGGCAAATTACGTGATCTACGAAGGCACGTGCAACGCTCTTCGCCGGCTTATCTGAGAGGGGGACGAGGGCACAGTAGCGTGAGAAATGGTTGACTGCTACAAACAAATACTCTGTGCATGAGTCCGTACGAGGGAGATTTAGAAGATCGATGGAGACTGTTTCCCATGGTCGTGACGGGATTGGGTATTGTAAGAGCGGTGTAGGTAAGCCGGTTCAACTTTTATGGCGGTGGCACGAGATGCAAGAGTCGCAGTGCGCATTGATATCGGGACGCATGGTTGGCCAATAGTATTTGAGACGTGCTTGACGCAAGCAACGGTCTTTACCTGCATGGGATGCGTGAGGTGTATCATGAACAATGTGAAGGATCGCAGATATTAGGTCAGTAGGGACAACGAGTTGGTGTACTTCTCTACTGGGCAAATCCTTCCCTGTAAGGAATGTTTCTCTGTACAAGAGACCATCTTTTAGTATGAACTCATCTAGTGGTACTGGCAGAGTACGTAAGGTCGAGGCATCTCCTGATTCTAGGAAATAAACAACTTTGGACCATATGGGATCTTTGCGCCGAGAGTTTTGAACAACCTCGGATGTTTATTGTCAGGGTTGTGCTGTCAGTGACTTTGGGCTGCAGGGATGTGACAGGTGCTGCTGCATGACATGAAAGCGCGTCTGTGACTACATTCGATTTCCCTGGGACATATTGAAGAGTGGGATTGAAGTCCTGGATGGTGATGGACCATCTAGCTAACTTACCGGTGAGGTTGCGTCCCTTAAACAAATCACATAGAGGGAGGTGGTCCATCTTGATATGCACTGGATAACCATATACTACGTCTCTGAAATGTTTCGAGGACCAGACTACTGCAAAAGCTTCTAAATCAGTGACACTGTAATTACGTTCAGCCGTGGTAAGGGCGCGACTAGCATACGCTGTTACACGCTTCCTAGATGCTTGATCGAGTTGCATTAAAACTGAACCAAGTCCTGCGCCTGAGGCATCTGTGCAGAGAAGAAAGGGTTTGGTATAATCAGGGAATGCTAAAATTGGGGCATTTACAAGAGCTGTCTTTAGTGACTGGAAAGCCTGTGACTTATCGTTAGTCCATACAAAGTGTACATTCTTCTTTAGTAAGTGGGTTAGAGGAGCGGCGATCTTTGGATAGTCTTTAATGAATCTATGGTAATAACCACTTAGGCCTAGGAAACTTCTTACAGCATCAGTAGTGGTAGGTTCTGGGAAATTGATGATCACCTTAGTTTTGTCGTCATTAGTATGAATGCCTTGCGCATCGACGACATGTCCTAGAAAGTTGATTTTCTTTCTCAGGAAGTCACATTTACTGGGGTTGATTTTCAGGCTTGATTGCTGTAGGCGTTCAAATACTTGTTGTAGTTTGGCAAAATGGTCAGGGACTGATTTACTCACAGTAATGATGGCATCTAGGTAAGCAAAAAAAGAGTGTCCCAACATGCCACTTAAGACCGAATGGATAAGTTGCATGAATACTGAAGAAGCATTTCTCAAACCAAAACGAAGTCTCTTAAACTGAAAATGTCCGAAAGGGGTGCTGAAGACTGTAATTGGGCGAGAGGATTCTTCCATTTCGACATGCCAGTAACCACTGAGGAGGTCTAGGGATGAAAAGACTACGTTATTTTCACCTAGTGACTCTAACAAATCTGTGAGGATGGGTAACGGGAATCGGTCTGGAACAGTTACGGAGTTTACTTTACGGTAGTCCACTACTGGTCTAAAGTTGCCGTCCTTCTTTGGGACTAAGAAAAGAGGGCTATTCCATGGACTGACGGAGGGTTCGATAATGTCCTGAACTAACATTTTCTGTACCATCTGATCTGTTTGTTTTCTCTAGCTTTGAGGTAACCGATATGCTGGTATGTAAATCGGCTGAGTTTCTGGTACTAGTTCTATGTGATGTTTGACAAGGTCTGTCCTGCCCATCAGTTCCCCGTGCAAGGCTACCACATTTCTGTAGGCGTGCAAAAGGTCAAGCAGTTGAGATTTATGTTGTGGAAAATCATTGCAAGTTAGACTTGAGAGCAGGTCAGGTGAATGAGTCAGAGCAGATCCTGTAGAGTTAATGGCACATACCTGTTGGTTTACTGTCATCATCAATATGAACAGTAGGGATAGAGGATTCCTTGCACACCATTATGGCTGCTGGGTATACTAGGAAGTCTCCAATCTTTACTCCACTTTTAAGTTTCAGTGGAGCATTAGTGACATGAGCAAGTATAGATAATATAGACTGTCCTCTAAGATCATGCACCAGGCTGACTCATAAGTTAAGCCATTCACACAACACATCTCAGGTAGTGTTAGTACATCCACTCCTTTCGCACCTACAACACGAACAGACACTTTGGTGAACTCATGCTTTAACAAAATTGTGCACATATTCGTTACTGCACGCCTCGTCTCTGCGTGTTGGAGAACATCAGTCAGACTCTGTGAGGCAGTTAACTGAGACATGTCTGAGTCGGCTGTAGTGCTGTTGTTAGAGGAGTTTGGAAGAGCCTTTCTAAATGCTGAGAGGATGTATCATCAGGTGTTGAGGAATTCATGTCCGTGCTCTCAGTCAGCGACGGAATGATCTCTGTACTCTCGGGTGATGATGATGATGATGGTTTGGCTTGCTCTGTACTCTTAGGTAGTGCAAGAATCAGGGGGGACTGAATGACTGAGTTTTTTGCAAGTACAGGACGGGGACTTTCCATACTGTATACTGGGAACCCAGAAATATCTATACTACTACAGGCAGGCAATAACGCAATGGAGTGTTGTGCCAAGGTGGGTAAGCCAATAAGGGCATCTGCTGGGTATTTCAGGTCGTTAGTAACATGAAATTCTATTGGGAAAGGGAGCAAGGCACTGTCTAATTGTACTTCTAAAGTGGCTCTTCCCTTGACCTTAACCTCTGAGCCTTCTACACTGCATAGGCGAATGTCAGGTGGCTCAAGAAAACTGACGTGTTTGCGGTGGTGTTGAATGATGTCTAAAGAGGTATCAGAAATCAAGTTTACTATAGATCCGGTGTCCATGAAGAACAATGTTGGTATGTCATTTCTCCATCCTAGAATGACTAGGCCTGAGGAAGTTATGGGTCCAACATGGCGGATGGGTAGTTGGTGTTCTGTTGCTACATCATATTGGTCCGATACGGGCGCGGCGCTTCCCCCGACTGGCGGCGGTTGAGGTAATGACATTCCTCAGTAGTGTGAGTCGTACTGGTCTTATGATACTTGCATGTAGGGTGATGCAAGCGGGAAGGCGTACGCTGTCTAGTTTGGGAGTGAGGTTGTCTGTGTTTATGGTCGCAGCTAGATTCTCGATGTCCGGGTTTACCACAGTGCCAGCAGAGAATCGAGGATTGTCTGTTCTGTCGGACACTAGATTGATCACGACCGGCGGTTGGAGAACGATGCGTGGCAGGTCTGCCTCGCATGGTGGAACGGGAGCAGTATTGGTCTGGTGTGACAGACTTGGGAGTCCAAGGGGCGGTTCGTGGCCTGACGCATGCAGTTCAAACCTGTTCTTTCATGGATGGTTTTAGTGATATGAACAATTTTATCTCCTGGATTGAAACCTATCTCCAGGGCTATCTCTCTCTTTCTAGGATCAAGCGAATGGAGGAATCTCAGTTAACCAATTAAATCTGCAATGTTGTTGAGTGAAAGCATAGGAGCTCCATTTACTTGCTCTATCCATTGCGTGCCTATAAATAATTGGTGCATCTCGCTACTAGTGGCTTTCATGGCACCGGCTGCTTTGCATAGTTTGGCATGTTGTGTTGGGACTGTCAAATCCTCATCCATCTGAGTAAGGAGATTAGTCAATCCAATGAGAGATGCAGCATTAGAATGCTGGCAACAAAGTGTTATGAGTCCTGCACGGATCGCGGATCTGAAGTTCGATTTTCCTTGGTGTAAGCGACCCACGAGATAAGAGACTTTGAGGTTTTCATCTGTAATCCCCCGATTGTGGATGTCGGTCTCTGCCTCTCTGAGGAAATCATAAACAGACCAAGTTGAGTCCTCGCCGGTGAATTTGGGACAATTGGCATCATCGAGATAGATAGACTGTGGAGTAGGAGTTGTTTGTGCCATGGTTGGAAGTGTGGAATGATTGAAGTAGGGGATTGAGAGAGAGAGAGAAGGTAGTGGTAGTTAAGTGTAAGTGAGACGGGAGAGGAAGTGGGGCAGGAGATTGTATGATAGGGGTAGAAGCAGGGATAGAAGAAGGCTGCAGAGAGTCAGGGGTAGAGTATGAGGTATCTGGATGGATAGTATCTGGATGGGAAGTATATGGGTCGGAGGAGAATGAAGTTTGAGGGTGTGAGCTGGGGCGTGGATACATGCGCCCACTACGCAAATGAGTCACTGAATCGTCCTCGGCGGATGGAGTGTGATCATTCACTGTTTCTTGGCTGAGAGTGGTTGGAGTAAGCTCCTTACAGTCAAAAATGTGAGATGAGTAATAAATACAGTCGGTGGAGATGAGTATGAAGTGAGGGGGGGTGAGATGAATATTGACAATAATATGCAATCTGTAGAGAAAATCCAGAGGATAATCTCTATAGAAAGTCAATAATGGGTGGATGAAGATATACTATTATAATTACACAGTTGAGTTTTGAACGAAGTGGAGAGGGCGTGAACTTGCAGTGGAGAGGAGGACAAGAGTGGGAAGGGGTGGGGCAGCTTGCTGGAGATGAGACTGGTTGTGAATGTGGAGGTCCCTTGCGTGGCTCGTGGTAGAGGAGACTAGAGGGTCGGTGGCCGGAGATGTAAGATGAGGCTGAGTGAAGGCGATTCGGCCCGGTGGCTCGGTGGTTGGGAGACAGTACGTGAATACGAGTTCTGTAGTTAATCCGGACCATATCGGCACGGAGGGGCAAGAGTGAGGTGCCGGTCTAGAGCAGATGTCCCCACAGGGCAGGTGCAGAGCTGGTAGATAGCAGATGCAGACGGTGGCATCGGGGTGAATGGCAGACGTTGGAGAGGCGACACCTTGAGATGAGGGAACACTGCATGACGGGCACTGAACAGGTGTCAGAACAGGTGAGACAGGTGCATAGGTCGGTGGCTGTGACACTTGTGGCCAGGAGCAATGCGTGTGGGTTTGGGCCGTTTAGAGAATGGCACCGGTGACGGAAATCGTACACCTGTAGAAGCAAAGCTGGTATTACACCACGAGGGGCACTGAGAGGGTGAGGCCGTGAGATGTGGGGTGTCGAGTAATTGTTGGTGGCACTAAACACTGTAGGAGGCATTCAGAAAAGATGGTTCGAGACACCGCTGCTTGCAAATGTTATCCACCGTCCTTTAATGATTTAATGAAAGTCCTTTAGTAGCTATTTACGGACTTTAATTGTTGGACAGTAAGACAGGATGTTGCCCGTATGAATGTCAGCCCCTTACTGCCCCTTACTACGTAGACCGCACTACCTTCGCTCTGACAGCAGACTGCAGTCAGCAGTTTTGATCATAGTGGGGACATACAGGGGAGGGGGAATATCACAGCGGGGGCACATATGCAGAGATATTACACTGGGGACTGGGAAGGGGGAATATCACAGCGGGGGCACATATGCAAAGATATACATTGGGGACTGATATACAGTGGGGAGGGGGTACACTGAAGCTGAACTTTCTTCCATCTCATATGTGTATATGTAAAAAACAATACTTATTTGCGTAAAAAATATAGAAATGTAGAAATAGGTCAATATACAAATCAACAAAATATGGATAACTCACTTGTTCCAGAGGTGTTGAGCTGCTGGCAGGAACTTGAAGGATTTGAAGAGGAGTTTCTGGTAAGGTAGTTGAACAATAACAGAAGAATAATTGAGCTGAAATATTTACTTTCTCACGTTTTCTCTTTGGATGTGCATATAGCGGGGCGCCATAGGATATATCGCACGCGATATGTTCGGTTCTCCTCTCCCGACTTGCCGTGTCAACGAACTGAGTCGACAAACGCTTTGCTATTGATCGAATGATAAAACCTAGAAATGGGGCGATTACCCTTGCTGATTTCACCCAACAAATATAGAAAAACATTCATGTAAAATTATGACTTAATATTCGATTTTTAATTGTTAGAATTCATATCAAAGAAAAAAAAATGTTACACAAGAAATTCTGTTTCATAGGGGAGCATGTCAATTGAAGCGCTCGGTACATTCCCTTGGAAAGCTGGGAATTCAAGGAGTTTCTTTGGTCTCATGAGTAAATATATAGCTAAAAACAAAATCTATTGAATGTATCACCTACCTGCTGAAAGAATCTTTTTTGTATCTCCCATAGTAGACAAGTAAGTAGCCTCTGAATACCATCGCCGTCGGGCCGGATCGTGTCAGGACACTCATTTCTCAGCTGAATGTAAACATCGCTTCGCTACATTTGCTCGCTTCGCTCGCTGCACTCGCTCGCTTATAATAACATTTCTGGCAATAGCACCCACAAGCACAGGTATCTATACACTTGGCTTATGATTATAGAGAAACTTGTGAGCCCAGCACGTTCTTTGTACAACAAGCAGAATATGATTTTGCCTTAATTACGTTTAGAAGCAGGACGTGATGGTGTTATATACCAATGGCGGCAGTATAAATTTGGTAGTCCTACCAAATATATAAAGTTTGCACTGATTCTGTTGTTAAAATTCTATCCTCACAGCACAATATATTACGGATCCTCAAGGTGCTCAGAACGTGTACGAGCCTAGAGGCTAGAAGCCCCATTAGCAGTGTTGTGTTAGCTGGTAAAGCCTGGCTTGTTAGGCTGAGAATGTCACCGAACTATATCAATTTGAATCCCTTATGTTGCTTCAGAAGGAATAAAAAAATAATTGAGCATTCATGAGTTTATAATTTAACGTTCTTTCAGAAGCTACAAAAAGCATTAAAATTTTACTCATTTTGTTA
>JAGKTI010026593.1:0-13540 GCA_018397915.1 Birgus latro | reverse complement strand
AGAAAAGCAACAATATAATCCTAATGGGTGACTTTAATTGTAAAGAGGTGAACTGGGAGGAATGGGACTCAGGAGGCAGCGAAGATTCGTGGGGCACTAAATTGTTAAATGTGGCAATGAATAATGTAATGACGCAGTGGGTCAAAGAAGAGACACGATTCAGAGGTGATGACACACAAGCAAGATTAGATTTGCTACTATCCAAAGAACCTGATGTAACTGAATCTTTAAAATGTCTGTGTCCTACAGGAAAAAGTGATCATGTGGTCACTGAGTTCCAGATGATAACAGGGAACGTGGTGCCAAGAGATGAGCTTTATAGGCAAGGATGATACAACTTTGGGAAAGCAAACTTTGCAGAATTGAGAAAATTTTTCGAAAATGCAGATTACAGAAAATTCAGAGAAACAAGAGAGATACAGAGGAAGTGGGATATTTCCTTAGACCTCTACAAATTGGGAGTGGAAAAATATGTGCCAAGAGGAAGTGGTAAAGAAAACAGGAAAAAAAGAGTGGTTTAATAGAAGGTGCATGATAGCAAAAAAAGAGAGGGACAGGGCATGGAACAAATGGAGAAAGAGAGGTAATAACAGAGCAAAGGAAGAATATAAAAGAACTAGAAATGAATATACAACAATATGTAGAGAGGAAGCAAGGAACTTTGAAAAGGGTATAACTGACAAATGTAAGGTTGAACCCAAATTGTTTTATAGATTTGTTAATGGCAAATTGAAGCAAAGGGAAGGAATCACCAAACTGAAAGTAGAAGGAGAGGTCTACAAGGATGCAGTAATGCAAGCTGAAATAATGAACAAATGTTTCCAATCGGTTTTCACTAAGGAAAGGGAGTTTGTGGAGGGAAAGGAAGTGATTAGAAATATAGTGATAAAAGATATAAAAGTGGAAGTGCTGGAAGTGTATAAATTACTGGGAACTCAAGACGTAAGGAAAGCCTCAGGACCGGATGGAATCTCTAATTGGGTACTGATGGAATGCAGAGAACAACTGGTGGATAAGATTCACAATTTAATTGTGTGCTCCTTGGAAGAGGGGAAAGTGCCTCGAGAATGGAAGAGGGCAAATGTGGTACCAATCTATAAGGGAGGAAACAAGGAAGAACCCCTGAATTATTGACCAGTGTCCCTAACCAGCATGGTTGCGAAATTGTGTGAGAGAATCGATAGATGGATAAAATATCTGGAAGAGATGAATATTTTGACTGAAAGTCAGTTTGGCTTCAGAAGTGGAAGGTCATGTGTTTCCAACTTGTTGAGCTTTTACTCAAGGACGATTGACATGTTACAGGAGAGAGACGGTTGGGTGGACTGTGTGTACTTAGATCTGGAGAAGGCCTTTGTCAAGGTACCCCACAAGAGACTAATATGGAAATTAGAGCATATCGGAGGACTGAAGGGAAGCCTCCTGGAATGGATGAGTGACTTTTTGAGTGACAGACAAATGAGGACAGTAATAAAGGACAGGACTCCCATGGGAGATGTTGTATGCTGATGATTTGGTGCTGATTGCAGAGAATGAAAAGGAGGTGGAGGAAAGATTTAAGAAGTGGAGAGATGGTATGGGGTACAAGGGCTTAAGGGTAAATGCAGATAAAACAAGAGTGATGACATCTAGGGTTGGTGGCGGTACAATCAGAGGAGAGGGAGAGTGGCCATGTGCAGTTTGCCACAAGGGTGTGGGAAGTAATTCCATCTTGTGTAGTGTTTGTGATAAATGGGTGCACAAGAGATGTAGTGGTATTAGAGGTAGACTGCGAGATAATGCTGATTTCATGTGTGCGGCGTGTCGGGGACAGAAGGAGGAGATTGTTAGGCGTGAGAGGGTTGAACTTGCAGGTGAGTCTCTTGAGTGTGTGGAGGAGTTTTGTTATTTGGGAGACATGTTATGTGCCGGAGGTGGGGCTGGAGTTAGCTCGGTTGCTAGGGTGAGAAGTGGTTGGAAGAAGTTCAGGGAGCTGTTGCCTCTCCTGACACTGAGAGGACTCTCCTTACATGCTAAGGGGTCTTTGTATGCAGTATGTGTTAGGAGTGTGATGTTGTATGGTACTGAGACCTGGGCAGTGAAGGAAGAGGATATTCGCAGGTTTAAACGTACAGAAATGACAATGATTAGGTGGATGTGCAGTGCGTCCCTGCGTGCAAGGCCTGGGGGGGCTGGGTTTACGATGGAAGAGTTGAGAGGTAGGATGGGACTGGAGTGTATTGGTGTTGTGATGAGGAGAGGTAGGCTGAGGTGGTTTGGACATATGGAGAGGATGGGGGATGATAACTGGGTACAGAGGGTGAGAAGTGTTAATATTGGGGGAGGGATTGGGAGGGGTAGACCGAGAAAGACAAGGGACGAGGTCATTAAGTGTGACTTAAGGGTTAAGGGACTGAACAGGGAGGCTGCCAGGGATCGAGCAACATGGAAAGCCGACATTAGGTGACCAAGGCCGACGCATGCAAGCATGTTGGAGCCTTCAAAAACGAAACGAACGAAACATCTGGATGGAGGGAAGTAACAAGTGGTGTCCAACAGGGCTCGGTGTTGGCACCAGTAATGTTCTTGATTTACGTAAATGATATGGTAGATGGAGTGAACAGTTACGCAAGCCTGTTTGCTGATGATGCAAAGATCTTGAGAAAGGTAGAGGTTGAAGAGGACTGTAAAATGCTACAGGAGGATCTGGATAGGATACATGATTGGAGCTGGATGTGGGAAATGAAATTCAATGCAAAAAAATGTAAAATATTGGAAATGAGTAAAAGTACCAAGAGGCCATCATTGAATTATTTGATGGGTAATGAACCAATTAGAAAAGCGAGAGAAGAGAAAGATTTGGGAGTGCTGGTCCAGGATAGTTTGTCACCTGAAAAGCACATAAATAAAATAGAGACATATAAACTCTTGACCAATATAAGAGTGGCATTTCATTGCATGGATGAGATGATGAAAAAATTGATAGTGGCCATGATCCGCCCCAGGTTAGAATATGCAGCAATAGTGTAGTCCCCACGCAAAAAGAAAGATATAACCAAGATTGAGAGAATAAAAAGAACAGCAACCAAGATGGTCCCCAGTCTAGCAGATTTGTTGTAAAGAGAGAAGCTGGAAAGGCTGGATTTGCCTTCCTTAGAGGAAAGGAGAGAGAGGGGCAACATGATTGCAGTGTTCAGGACCATGATAGGAGTAGATAAAACTGACAGAGAAAATCTGTTTGTATGGGATGAGAGGGTAACAAGAGGACATGGTATGAAACTAAAGAAGCCAAGCTGCTTGAAGGACATCAACAAATATAGCTTTCCTTATAGATTCATAGACCTGTGGAATAGCCTGGACAAAGAGATCATCCAGTTTAAAAACTTAAACGAGTTTAAAGCAAAATTTGACTTATTGAGGAATGGAGATGGGACCCCAAGAGCGTAGCTCATTTCCTGTATATCACAATTAGGTAAATACAATTAGGTAAATACACCACACAAACACATCTGCCACCATCCTCTCTACAATTACCTTGAAGCTACCACTTTTGTTACACAGAGACATAAGAAAAATTCATTTGGATATGCAGTGTACAGAAGAATGACCAGATATTCTCAGATGAACTGAGAAGAGTCTGAAAGTGGAAAATGCCAGAAAGGGAGCAGAAGAGGGTAAACTACGATGGTTTGGACATGTTAAGACTTGGGGAGTTGGGTGAGGAGGTATAAGGGTCCTGGGCTGTTGATGGAGAGGTAGATGAAGGACAACATGGGATGAGGTGGTGTGTGCTGAACTAAGATCTAGAGGTACTACTAGAAATCTGGCACAGCACACAGCATGTTGAAAAGCGCTAGCAGGTGAACCAATCTAACCCAAGCTGCCCGGAAAACAACCTATAACTGAATATTAAGTGATACATTCACTCTCAGCCTCTCTGACACCATTCTGTCTCACCACTTCCTCGATCTCTCTACAGTCTCCTTTACATTCTCAGTGATTCAACACCAAGGCACGGATATACAACAGCTCCCATGACATGCCACTCTAGTCACCTTATACAGCCTCAAGCACCATAATAAATCGTATGATAGTGCAGAACCCTCAGAATTACCATCCACTCACTCAATGTAATGCTGCTTTGGGTGTCTGCCCTTTCCTCTCTTTCTTCCTTCCTCTTCTGTCTTTCTTTCCTTCATTCTTTCTTCTGCCTTCTGCCTATGAGTGACTTTACACTCCCTCTTATGTCTTTCTTTCCTTCACTCTTTCCTCCTCCTCCTGCCTCTGGGTGACTCATCACTGAGCAACAAGCCAAATGGTTTCCTGTACACCAGGAAACCATTTACTACAATGGGTGGTAACCATATAACCAAATTATGGCACCTGGTGGTTCAGTGAGTAATTAAAGCACTCTAATTGGACTGACCCAGTGCAGGTTTATATCCAAGGGATGGTTGTTCATGTGATGCCACTCAGGGATGAGTGAGGCTGGTCACTCTCATCTTAAATGTCAGGGCCAACTTGCCTAGCCCTGGGCTCATATGCTCCTCGTGGGACACCATAGGAATGGATGATGGATGGATACACTCGAACTTTCACTGAAAATTCATCCCTCCAGCCACCATTCACTCTCACTTGCATCTTTATACATTGCCATAATTTACCCATTAAAGTAAACTCATCATTTTGGACACAGCTGCTTCAAATGGGATGCATCTGGATGCAGTCTTACTAAACAGCTTCTCCTCCAAAACCAACAAACCTAAAACAATGAACATGGTGTCAAAATGATCAGCTATCATTATGCTATTAAAAAAGAATCCCCCGAGCTAGACCTTACAAAGAGATCATATAGCCCCACTAGGTAACAGCAGGGAGCTACCCCTCCCAGCACGGCGTCCTGGGCGCGGCTCGAACTCGTGACTCCCCGGTCCTGAGCTCGATGCTCTACCTCTGAGCCACCTACCTCCGTGTGTGTTTCCACAGATATGCAACAATTAATTCCAAGCAGCTGAGGGGGAGGGGGGGTGAGATTATGGTGGTTCAATCGGCAGAGAGGCGGCTTGCAGTCCTAACGGACCTAGTTTCAAATGCCCGCTGGGGCAGGGAACAGTATAAAGATTTGAATTTCATTAAAGCAAGCTTTACTGATCTACCAGAAGGCCCGTTAACATGTCATAAAAATACCCCTGCTAATACCAATACACCAGTCCTGTATGAGACAGCCCTAGCATGTATTCAATAAGGACGGTGGGTGTTAGCGCCGAAGTGGTGACATGTAGAGGTGTATGGTATGTAGGAGGACTGGTGGGCCTTGATAGCAGGCTGCAAAGCCTATGCCCAGAGTCGGACACATAAAAAAAAATAATAATAAAACAAAAAATACATGCATACTAGGGCTGCTGTATCTGAAATGTCAAGATACTATACCTGCATGTTGCATCTCTGGGTTCCTTATTAGAAGCTCTCTGTCCAAAAAACTTCCCTTCCTCACTAACTGCAACCATTCCTAGAGTTGCCTTGCAATGAATACTGCATTGGTGGTTCCTTTGCTAAGTAGGAAACGAATCTGCATTTTTCATTTTCTGGTCTAAGACCTTCATGTTCCTATAATTATTTCAATCAAGAGCACCACCCTTTACCTTGTAAATACTCAGAATCACTCATTAAATTAGGATCTAGAATACACTGATCCACCTGGTGAACAAGCCCACACCTTTTCTATCCTTAATGACTAGAGCAGCTTGTACAGCACCCTACATGTATCCCTGACTGCCATGGAGAGAGCTCCAACATACTTGACCTCTTCCTTACAACTAATCCTTCTGCATACACTGTTAATCTTTTTCTCTCTGTTGGGCTCCACCGATCATAACCTTATTATCTAAATCTGTCCTATCGCTCCGGTGAGGTCTATGGACCCTCCAAAGAAACGTCGTCTGTGGCACTTTAGAGCTGCGGATTGGGAGGCCCTCAGGCAGTACTACTTTGATTTTCCCAAGAATGATTATTGCTTTCATGGCCGTGAGCCATCTGAGAATGCCTTACGCATTACGGAGATTATTCTGTCAGACATGGAAGCATACATTCCCCTCTCGTATCCTTTGTCTAATGCAAGAAAGCCTTGGTTTAATCACGCTTGTTCTAATGCTGTCCGGAACAAGGAGAAGGCATACAAAAGGTATCAGAGCCAACCCACCACTGAATCACATCTTTCTTATGTTTCTGCCCGGAATCGTGCTAAGTCTGTTCTTTGCTCTGCTAAAAATAATTTCATCCACAATAAATGTTCTCAACTCTCCAACTCGAGCTCCTTGTGCTCCTTCTGGCACCTTGCCAAAAATCTTTCAAACAACTTTACCTCATCACCATTCCCTCCTCTTTTCTACTCTGATGCCTCTGTGGCTATTTCTTCTACTGATAAAGCCGATCTCTTCACTCAGACTTTCTCCTCCAATTCCACCTTAGATGATTCCGGTGCTGTTCCTCCATCATTTCCGCCTCTGACTTTCTTATGACTGATATTAAAACTTCTTCAGCTGATGTATTCTCGGACATCAATGGCCTCAAAACTAACAAGGCATATGGACCTGATGGAGTCCCTCCTGTTGTCCTCAAGAGCTGTGCTTCTGTGCTTACACCCTGCCTAGTTAAACTCTTTCGCTTTGTCTGTCAACTTGTACCTTTCCTTCCTGCTGGAAATTTGCTCTCATTCAGCCAGTCCCAAAGAATGGTGACCATTCCTAACCCTCTAACTATCACCCAATTGCTTTAACATTCTGTGTTTCAAAAGTGTTCGGATCTATTCTTAACAGAAAATTTGTTAAAGTATCTTTCCTATCATAACCTTCTTTCAGATCATCAGTGTCGATTCCATCAGGGACGCTCCACTGGCGATCTTCTCACCTACCTTTCAGACTCCTGGCCATCCTCCTTTCGGGACTTTGGCGAAAGCTTTGCCATTGCACTTGCAATCTCAAAGGCTTTCGATCAAGTCTGGCATAAATCTTTAATTTCTAAACTGCCCTCTTACGGTTTCTGTCCTACTATCTGTGCCTTCATCTCTAGCTTCCTTTCTGCGTTCTATAGCCGCTGTTGTAGACGGCCATCACTCTTCTCCTAGATCCTCAGGGCTGTGTCCTATCACCAACTCTCTTCCTTTTATTCATCACATGACATTCTAAGCTGTACATCTAACCCTATCCACTCGTACACTGATGATTCCACCCTTCACCTTTCCATTCGGTTAATGCAGCGTCCATCTCAGCAGTTACTTCAACAAACAAATGATGAGGCTATAGGACACCTAATGTCTGACTTGGCTCATATCTCTGATTGGGGTAAAAATAATCTTGTTGTTTCTAATGCATCAAAGACTCAGTTCTTACACCTATCAACCCAACAAAATCTTCCACAGGAGTACCCACTGATGTTTAATAAAGTCCAGCCCATTCCTGCATCATCCTTGAACATGCTTGAGGTTTTATTCACTCAGGATTTATCTTGGAAAGAACATATTAAATCTATTGTGAAATCTGCTTCCAAGATATTAGGTGTATAAGCTGATTCCGACCCTTCTTTACCCCCTGCACAGGTGTTGACTTTATACACGTGTTTTATTCGCCCCTGTTTAGAGTACAACTTTCGTGTGGGGAGGCTCCCCACATACAGCCCTTCTCAATAGGGTGGAGTCAAAGGCTTTTCATCTCATTAACTCTCCTCCTCTTACTGGCTCCCTTCAACCTCTGTCTCTTCGCTGCACTGTTGCATCTTTATCTCTTTTCTATCGCTTCTTCAATGGCCACTGTTCCTCTGAACTGCCTGCTTGCATCCCTCCACCTCTACGACGGGCACGTAGCACCCGTCTAGCAACAACCTCTTGTCCCTTTTCTGTTCAACTCTGTAATGCAAGAGTTAACCATTACTCCCAGTCCTTCATTTATTCCTTCATTTATGCAACTGGTCAACTCTGGAACTGTCTTTCTCTGTCGGTATTTCCTACTTCCTATTCCCAGTCTTTCAAATGCAGAGTGTCCAGGTATCTCAAAATGAAAGGATCTTGAATTTGGCTCTCTTTTGTATTGTTTTTGTTTATTCTTGGAAGGAACAGTTTGCGGGCCCATGGCCTTTGGTTCCTTCTTCCCTGCCTTTAAAAAAATAAAAATAGAAAAAATAAATGGTACTGCTGCTCACAACCCTCACTAACAATAACAATTCACACATACCCTAGATTCTTATCAAACTTCCTAAAACAAAAAGTCATATATTTTTTTTTTTTTAATGCAAGGAAGAAGGAACCAAAGGCCATGGGCCTGCAAACTGTTCCTCCCAAGAATAAACAAAAACAATACAAAAGAGAGCCAAATTCAAGATCCGTTCATTTCGAGATACCTGAACACACTGCATTTGAAAGACTGGAGATCATAGGAAGTAGGAAATAGAGACAGAGGGAGACAGTTCCAGAGTTGACCAGTTGCATAAATGAAGGACTGGGAGTAACGGTCAACTCTTGGATTAGAGAGTTGGACAGAAAAGGGATGAGAGGTTGTTGCTAGACGGGTACTACGTGCCCGTCGTAGAGGTGGGGGGATGCAAGCAGACAGTTCAGAGGAACAGTGGCCATTCAAGCAGTGATAGAAAAGTGATAAAGATGCAACAGTGCAGCGAAGAGACAGAGGTTGAAGGGAGCTAGTAAGAGGAGAGTTAATAAGATGAAAAGCCTTTGACTCCACCCTACTGAGAAGGGCCACATGTGGGGATCCTCCCCACACATGAGAGCTGTACTCCAAAAAGGGGTGAATAAAACCTGTGTATAAAGTCAACATATGTGCAGCGGTAAAGAAGGTTCGGAGTTGGCTTAGCACACCCAATCTCTTAGAAGCAGATTTCATAAGAGATGTAATATGTTCTTTCCAAGATAAATCCCGAGTGAATGAAACCCCAAGCATGTTCAAGGATGATGTAGGAACGAGCTGGACATTATTAAACATCAGTGGGTACTCCTGTGGAAGGTTTTGACGGGTTGATAGGAGTAAGAACCGAGTCTTTGATGCATTAAATATAACAAGATTATTTTTATCCCAGTCAGAGATACGAACCAAGTCAGACATTAGGTGTGCCACAGCCTCATCCCTTTTTTGTTGAAGTAACTGCTGAGATGGACATTGTGGGAACCGAATGGAAAGGTGAAGGGTGGAATCATCAGCGTATGAGTGGACAGGGTTAGATGTACAGCTTAGAAGGTCACTGATGAATAAAAGGAAGAGAGTTGGTGATAGGACAGAGCCCTGAGGAACACCACTATTGACAGATCTAGGAGAAGACCGGTGGGCGTCTACAACAGTGGCTATAGAATGACCAGAAAGGAAGCTAGAGATGCAGGCACAGATAGAAACCGTAAATGGGCAGTATAGAAATTAAAGATTTATGCCAGACTCGATCGAAAGCCTTAGAGATGTCAAGCGCAATGGCAAAGCTTTCGCCAAAGTCCCAAAAGGAGGATGGCCAGGTGTCTGAAAGGTAGGTGAGATCGCCAGTGGAGCGTCCCTGACGGAACCCTTACTGACGATCAGAAAGAAGGTTGTGATAGGAAAGATGCTTTAAAAATTTTCTGTTAAGAATAGACTCGAACACTTTTGAAACACAGGATGTTAAAGCAATTGGACGATAGTTAGAAGGTTGGGATGGTCACCCTTCTTTGGGACTGGCTGAATGAGAGCAAACTTCCAGCAAGAAGGAAAGGTAGAAGTTGACAGACAAAGGTGAAAGAATTTACCTAGGCAGGGTGTAAGCACAGTAGCACAGTTCTTGAGGACAACAGGAGGGATCCCATCAGGACCATATACCTTGTTAGTATTGAGGACAGTTATGGCTGAAAATACATCAGCTGAAGAAATTTTAATGTCAGCCATGAGGAAGTCAGAGGGGGGAAGTGACGGAGGAACAGCACCGGAATCGTCGAAGATGGAATTGGAGGAGAAAGTCTGAGCGAAGAGATCGGCTTTATCAGTAGAAGAAATAGCTACAGAGCCATCAGAGTAGAAAAGAGGAGGGAAGGATGATGAGGTAAAGCTGTTAGAAAGGTTTTTGGCAAGGTGCCAGAAGGAGCGTGAAGAATTTGAGTTGGAGAGTTGGGAACATTTAGTGCGGATGAAATTATTTTTAGCAGAGCGAAGAACAGACTTAGCACGATTCCGGGCAGAAACATAAGAAAGATGTGATTCAGGGTGGGTTGGCTCCTGTACCTTTTGTAGGCCCTCTCCTTGTTGCGGACAGCATTAGAACAAGCGTGATTAAGCCACGCTATGGACACCTCCAGAATCGTGTTAATATATATATATATTTTTTTCCTTAATTCCATGTGTTGTACTTGAACCAGGTTCTGTGCCACTCCAAACTCAAGTTTAATCTCTCACCTCTACTTTCTAGCTCCACAGCCCCATACTCTAAGTATCATATTGTATTAGAGCCAATGCACCCTCATGTCCACAGAAATCACCACCCAGCACTACTATACTGTCTTCTTATCACTCAACAGGTCATCTCATAAGGTATCTTTAATCTCTTCATGCCAGATTCTGCAGCTACTCTTACAGTCTTCAGTCACTAAGTGAAGGGCATCAGGTCCCATACTCTTGTCTGGTTAGGCTCCTTTAAGAATGAAAATCTGGGCCCCAGGCATCTACTGTATGGTTGCTATTCTTTCTTCAATACTCAGGGAGAACGTAGGGGGGCTGACGACAAGGCAGAGATACAACAGCATGAAATAACATGACAATATTTAGCAATACCTCCCTTCCCACATAATACGGCCTGCAGTCAGTAAAGACAAGCTCACTGCACTGTACCTCTATTGGGTCATGAGAATATGCAAGTCCACTCCTGTACTCTTGCAGTGAATGTTCCTTCTCCTGCATCAGCATGACATGGTCCTGGTTCACCTGCAGGTCCTCTGGTGACAAAATCTCCTCCAGTTCAGCCAGGTCATGTTGGAGGCCTGTCAGGGTTCCCTTGGCAGAGTTGTACTCCAATTTTAACATCATCTAATTCACCTTCTTCTTCTTCTTCTTCTCCTCCTCCTCCTCCTCCAATTTCAAATTCGTCAATTCAGCCAAACGAGCCCCCAGAGGCATTCCCTGATTATCATCAAAGCACAAATTAAGTAAAAATAAACTACAGCCAGACATGCAGACATCCCCCATTTATAGTGCTGAGTGGCTAATTATCAAATAAACATACCTAGCTCCTTATCCATTTCACCATGGTTTCACAGAAAAGACAAAGATACACAAAACTGACTGGAAACACCGAATTACAACCTGGTGACTGTTATAACGAACAGCTCGACAGCCAAGAAGAAAAATACAAATTAGGTGCAATTTTAAAACTAAACCAATAAAAGCTATATAAGTAGATGGATACCATTACAGTATTTATATTAATATCCAGATCTGTATGAAACAATCTAAAAGAAAGCCAAGGATGAGATAAGAGGATGGAGTGGAGAGGTATATGAGAGAGTGGGGTGTGAGCTAAAAGCAGGGCAGTGAAATGGCAGGGGACAGGGCGACATGGAAGTGATTTGATTGTGGCCACCCCTTACGGGATTAAGGTGTCTGGCAATAGATACACTGTAAGTGAAAAGTGCTTAGTTACAATAGGTTCGGCACTTTTCGGTCGCGATTGGAAAGTGACCTATGTATATTTATGCCATCTGACTTGACTGACCATCAAGGATAATACAGGACAATAATACATTTTACAGTGTATTACCAATATATATATATAAAACATATGTACATATCCCTGTCATCACACTACTTTTACGACATTCACAAAGTTTAATGGAAATGGTGGTTGAGGCAGTGACTGGAAAACCAAACCACATTCAAAGCACACATCCACGAAAGTATAAGTTATCAATTCTGTAGAGCAGGGACGGATTAAGCCCTCTTGCAATCAAAACAGGCAGGGTGGACATCAAAGAACGAATCCGTCACACTCTCCACACTTCCTCGGCCTAATGCAGAATAATGGAGGATAGCAGCAGCCACAACGACCAGGCAGGTACACGTAAAGTAGAAACTGAAGAGCCAGTCACGCAGGTCAGGACCAAGAAGGCTCAACACAAGAGCTGCCAGATGGAGATCCCATCAGTATCACAGGAACAACTGCCACAATCTGCGACACATCTGACCATGCTCTGTATGTAGAGGAGTAAGATCGCCATACACACAGGAAACACAGGGCACCTCACTGATCCTCCAGTCTCAGACCAGGCTCCAGACCTAAGTACCGCTACCCACATTAATTCAAAAGCAGGGTAGGGTCTGGTTGCTATTTAGAACGGTAGGTAAATGCTGGCGAGAGGTGGTGCGTCCGTACCACTTCGAGTTTGGATGATGCTTCAAACACTCGAACAGACATTCCACTCGTAATTAAGACTCGCTCACCAAACAGAGCCACAATCCAGCATACAGATGCTCATCAATTCAAAGCTCTGATCCTGGTTCATCTGAGTATGTGCTGACTTACCCGGACATAGACAGAAGATTTAAATCTGGTTTCTAGTTGCCATATATAAAGCTGCCTAAAATATCCCTAATGATTACTCTACCTCCCATTACTAGTGTATATTTATCATTATTTATGCTGATATTGGGGGGAAGAACGAGCAATGATAGATACTTTATGTACAGTAGACCCTTGCTATCTGCGAGGGTTAGGTTCCAGAGACCCCCGCGGAAGGCAAATTCCATGGAGACTCATCATCACAAAATGGCATATTACGGTTGACCCTCAAATCAAGGGACTAATAGGGGGGGATGAGTGTCCGTTGCTTGAAAAAGTCAGCTGCTTGAAAATGAAGGGAAAAATTGTCTAAAACTCGAAAAACAGCAAAATACAATGGTACTGATGATGAGGGGCAGCGACGCTATCGTGGACTAATGTACAGTCGCCCCAAGAAGTGATGGCAGTTTCAGATTGGTTTGATCACTCTGCACTGCCATACGTTCAATGAACACTTGGTGAATATAAAAATTCTNTCATCACAAAATGGCATATTACGGTTGACCCTCGAATCAACGGACTAATAGGGGGGGGGGATGAGTGTCCGTTGCTTGAAAAAGTCAGCTGCTTGAAAATGAAGGGAAAAATAGTCTAAAACTCGAAAAACAGCAAAATACAATGGTATTGAAGATGAGGGGCAGCGACGCTATCGTGGACTAATGTACAGTCGCCCCAAGTGATGGCAGTTTCAGATTGGTTTGATCACTCTGCACTGCCATACGTTCAATGAACACTTGGTGAATATAAAAATTCTGTGCCTTCATCACGTCATATCAGATAAAATAAATACTATATCACACTAAAAA
This sequence comes from Birgus latro, assembly GCA_018397915.1. Lineage (NCBI taxonomy): Eukaryota > Metazoa > Arthropoda > Malacostraca > Decapoda > Coenobitidae > Birgus > Birgus latro. The sequence continues at coordinate 185 of JAGKTI010026593.1, read as the reverse complement.
TTATGTAAAATGAATAACACAAGGCAGTGATATATTTGAAGTTAACACTTAGATACCTTTCCCGATTTGAATGAATGTGTAATGTATTACTCCGCACGCGGCATGTAGTATAACTCTGTGTTCCTGATGTATTTGCTTCCCACGATTTCAAATACAAATGCTCTAGTTTTGACGACCAGTTAAGG
>JAGKTI010026592.1:0-13540 GCA_018397915.1 Birgus latro | reverse complement strand
TTGAAATAAACATTAAATTATATCTGCTAATCAGACTGACCAAACATGTTGTCCATAATTACAACACAGTGAGACCTCATAATAACATAACTGGGGGAAAAGGCAGACGGTATATCCAATAGTTTATTATGCAAGACGTTCGGTAGGGACCTCTCTACCAAACATAGGGTCATTATATATGGAAAATGTCTGATAGGTTCCCCACATAGTACAAATAATAAGACCTCACAGTAGTTGTCTGGTAGTGTCATGGGATCCATCATATCTGAAGTTTGGTATAAATAGGTCCGTTAAACCGTGGTCTTGCTGTAGTGATAATAGTACTGGTTGTAGCCTCAGGTTCATCTGAAGTGTAAACCAACTGCAGGCTGAAGTGGTCTTGCTGTACTGATAATAGTGCTGGTTGTTGCCTCAGGTTCAGCTGAAGTGTATACCAACTGCAGGCTGAACTTGTCTTGCTGTAGTGATAATAGTGCTGGTTGTAGCCTCAGGTTCATCTGAAGTGTAAACCAACTGCAGGCTGAAGTGGTCTTGCTGTACTGATGATAGTACTGGTTGTAGCCTCAGGTTCATGTGAAGTGTAAACCAACTGCAGGCTGAACTTGTCTTGCTGTAGTGATAATAGTGCTGGTTGTAGCCTCAGGTTCATCTGAAGTGTATACCAACTGCAGGCTGAAGTGGTCTTGCTGTACTGATGATAGTACTGGTTGTTGCCTCAGGTTCATGTGAAGTGTAAACCAACTGCAGGCTGAAGTGGTCTTGCTGTACTGATAATAGTACTGGTTGTTGCCTCAGGTTCATCTGAAGTGTAAACCAACTGCAGGCTGAACTTGTCTTGCTGTAGTGATAATAGTGCTGGTTGTAGCCTCAGGTTCATCTGAAGTGTAAACCAACTGCAGGCTGAAGTGGTCTTGCTGTACTGATAATAGTACTGGTTGTAGCCTCAAGTTCATCTGAACAGTGCTGGTTGTAGCCTCAGGTTCAGCTGAAGTGTAAACCAACTGCAGGCTGAAGTGGTCTTGCTGTTCTGATAATAGTACTGGTTGTTGCCTCAAGTTCATCTGAAGTGTAAACCAACTGCAGGCTGAAGTGGTCTTGCTGTACTGATGAAAGTACTGGTTGTTGCCGCAGGGTCATCTGAAGTGTAAACCAACTGCAGGCTGAAGCTGCCATTCTCCTGCATCCCACCATCCTCCTATCAAGGGATGAGGAGGGAGTTAAGGAATGTTGTATAACCAGGCAGTGGAGTTGCTGGGCTACATCTTTGCCACCACATGAAGGCATTCCTCGCCTGGTAATACAGATCATGTAATGCCACTAAGGGAAGGAGGGCTGGTCATCTACCATTAAAAGTACTAGACCATGTTAGCCTAGCCTCAGGTCCCTACACCTCAGAGGGGGGGTAATAGTTTTTTTTTTTTTTAATGTGATCTGATTCTTTTTTCAGGATGGTGCTGATAACTAGTCAAATTGCATGAAGATAACCAGCAAAAGGAATATCTTGGAGGAAGACAGTATTTGAGGTGGAGAGAGATAGAGAGCGGCAGGGAGTAGAGAGAGAGTGGAGCAGTGTATGAGACAACTTTGGCTGAGTGAAGAATGTGCTGGACAGAGACAACACAGCAAAGGAACTGACCCCTGTTTTAAGGTAAGGTGCATTTTTTTTTTTTTTTAAGCCCTCTTGTCCCCTTTTTTTCCTAAAGCATTGCCCCTAGGTAGAGACTTAGCTTGGAGTGTGTAGCACTTATGACCAGATGCCCTTTGTGATGTCTGTCAATGACCCTTGGGTGGATTCGAACCTCCGACCCTTTGGTCAGAGCAGAGCGCTCTAACCCACTGAGCCATGGGTGCATCTGCAGTTTTTTTTTTTATGTTACTTTCTGTAACACTTTTTCATGACTAGTACTGTATTCTACTGGTAATATCATCTTATAGTCATGTCTTAAGGATAGAGAGAGGACACTTTTCCACCCACTTAACCTCATCAACCTAGGGATAGTTACAAGAGAGGGATGCCTTCATGTTGTGGCACTGATATACCCATGCAAGGATTCCCCAACTCACTCCCTATCCCTCAACTGACTTCCTGCCCCCCAACTCACTCCCTACCCCCCAACTCATTCCGTCTAATCTCGCTCCGTATCCCCCAAACTCACTCCCTACCCTCAAACTCACTCCCTGTCCCCAAACTCAATCCCTACCCCCCAACTCACTCCCTGTCCCCAAACTCACTCCGTATCCCAAACTCACTCCCTACCCCCAAACTCACTCCCTGTCCCCAAACTCACTCCCTATCCCCCAAAGAGAGGATAGTGAGCTGTGGATGGAGGGTAATTTCTGCCTGCAGTTCACTGAGGTTCACATTTCAGATGAACTTAAGGCTGCAATGACTATTACTACTAGCATGGAGGCATTTTTTAAATCTTATTCTTGCCATTTCCAGATTTATTTTTAATCATCTCACCTCTGTTTCACCAGTGTTTTCTTCCACCTCCTTCCTGCATTAAATATAGCATTAGTAAACCATTTTTTGAACAGTTGGGTCTAGATGTAGTATTATTTAGTTCCTTTTTGAACTAAAGGGGTTAAATATACTGTATAGCACTAATCAGTCCTTTTTTAACCTGGGCTAGATGTAGCATTAAGAAGCCCCCTTTTTTAACTGATAGTGTTGGATATTGCATTTTAAGCCCTTGATATTTCTGAAGCTTTTAACAGTGTGGCACCATTCCCTGTTATCCAAGCTCCCTTGTTATGGCCTTCTTTTGTCCCAGTGGCCAGTAGACACCATTTTCCTTTTCTCTCTGTATAGACTGTAATTTTTTTTGTGATGGTTACCAGACCATATAAACACAAGTTTGGGGATCTTATGTTCTTGTATGTTCAGTAATCATCCTGGCTAGTTGCACAGAAGCATGTCAGTTTATTGTTGATGTGTGGAGATCATCCTACATTCCCTTAGCAGTGTTGGAAATGTTGTGATTATAAGCCTTTCAGAAGGCATTACATGTCACACTATAAACCACCAAATCTGAACCTCTGAATTAAAAAAAAAAAAAAAACTTTGCAAAATATTTTTCATGCTGTATGGTGGTGTTTATCATCTCTCCTCACAGAGTCAGTGCGTATTTGAGGACAAGTTCATTTGTGGGCAAGTGTGACAACAGGTAATATAATACCAATACAAGGTACTTCATTGCATTTTCTGACCATGGCCTCTCCATCCAGTCCCTTATCATTGAGGCCACACTGTATGACCTTGCCCAGTCCTTTTCAATCTGCCTCATGAAAGTCTACCCTCAATGTTTACACCTTACCTTCTGTACCCATTTGTCATTCTTCATCCCCTCTACATGCCCAAACCATTTCGGTCTATCCCTTCTCATTACAGCCTCACCTTCTGTACCCAGTTGTCATCCTCCATCCCCTCTATATGCCCAAACCATCTCAGTGTACCGCTTCTCATTACAGCCTCACCCTCTGTACCCAGTTGTCATCCTCCATCCCCTCTACATGCCCAAACCATCTCAGTCTACCCCTTCTTATCACAACATAAAAGTTCCTTGTCATAGTTTTTAATAAGAACCATTTTTTTTCCAGGCTGCATATATGAAAGGGAAGGCTGGGCATCATGAAGAACGAATATTCATCATCAGAGCAAGTCCTTGGATGACAGCTGTGTGGCGGAGGTGAAGGAGACGTCAGGGCTGAGACTGCTGCACAGAAGTGATCTCATACACAAGTGTTGCTGGGTTATGCTGAGCTGGTTAGTCTTGCAGGACAGCTGGCTTAACCCTTGCAGCCAGGAACTTTTTTCTTCGTTGTATTCTTGGTGTTTGCCTGGTGACTGTACACTCTACCCTCGATTTGGCGGACCCCTATTTTCCCGGATATCGGATTTCCCGGCAAAAAAAAAAAAGAGAGAGAGAGAGAGAAATTACTGAAACTTACATTTTCAAATTTCCCGTGCGCAGCGATCCCTTTCGTTTCCCGGTCAAAGTCCGGGCCATTTTGAGATTTCCCGTGCGCAGCGATCCCTTTCGTTTCCCGGTCAAAGTCCGGGCCCCCTGCAAGGTGTCCACATTCATGCCAATCATTTGTTTACTGTTGTCTCGTGGTGAAAAGTGGCCTTACATTTGAGCATTATCTGAGCAGTTTATAACTCCAGTATGGCACCACCAACCCCAGGGAAAGTGACCAAGCGCACAGAGAAGCCTGTATATCTCTCAGTGTCCCCAAAACTTGAGTTAATAAGGAAACTTGAGGCTGGGAAGTCTGTTGCTATGGTATGTAAGGAATATGGTGTAAAAAAACAGACTGTATCTGACATCAGAAAAGCAAAAGAAAAGCTGGAGAGTAATGCTGTGAAGTTTTCTGTGTCTGAGGCAAAGACTGGATCAGGTAGGAACCATATGAAAACTTCAAAGAGTGTTGACTTAGATGCAGCTGTGCACAAGTGCTATGTTCAACAGCGGGCTTGTGGTGTCTCAGTGAGAGGTGTGGAGCTGGCTGCCAGTGCTGCAAAGCTTGCAGCACACATGGGTATTGCTGATTTTAAGGCAAGTGATGGATGGCTCTGGCGTTTCCTGAAACACCACGGCATCCATAGTGTGAAAGTGTCAGGCGAGGCTGCCAGTGCCGATGTTGGGGAAAATGCAGTTATGCTAGATGACATTCATGAGTGGATAGAAGAAAATGAAGCTGTAGAGGGGCATGAAATGTCCGAGGGACAGATTGTGGCAACAGTGACTGGGGAGCAAAGCAGCGACAGTGAGGAGAGTGACAAGAAGCCACAAACAACCGTTAAGATGTCTGTGGCCAGGGAATGTGCTGATAGGCTACTTCAATTTGTGGCAAACAGCAACAACAAGGACATTCAGGAACTTTACAACCAGCTCCGGCTTCTCCATTCAAAAATTACTGTGATGCAGCACCAGGCTAGTTGCCAGTCTATGATTGATAGTCTTTTTAAACCACGCACTGCTAAGCTGTCTTCTCCTGAACCAGGCCCCATTGGTATGAGCCAGTCTGCCACTGCCAAGCCGCCTTCTCCTGAACCAGGCAGCTCACCTGCAGCTCAGCACAATTCCAGTGGTGCTACAGCTACAGATTCACCTAGGGATGTCGTGTCTAATGTCGAATAGTTTAAGCTATTCGGGGAACCATCATACGATCACGGCAAACACCTATATCCTCTCTACAATACAATACATATACATTACAATATGTTAAATATACAGGTACTGTATTTCTTTTTCCTTTTATATAGTCATATGTTGTAAACCGTGTTTTGTATGTAACGTATATTACGATCACGGCATACACCTGCATCCTCTCTACAGTAAAATACAGTAAGTACATACAGAACAGTATTTTAAATGTAATCCCTGCATTATTCGGATGTCCAATACTCGGATATACTCACTGTTCGGATATTGTGGACTGCCCAACCCTCAAAATGAAAAAAAAAAATCGAAAAAATTCAATTTTTTGGGACCGCGTCAGTTTGAATTTCCCGCGCGCGCCGATCGGCTGTGTTTACGCATGTGGTGCCTGTCTGTCGGTCGCCATTACCCACTCAGCTCCTGCCTCATGAACACCTCCGACAATGGCGGCCGAAATGATTGCTTTTGTGGTGATACCCTACCTCCTACAGTGCTTGATACTACTCTTCACCTTCTTCATCATGTGTGTGATGATGGCCCCGCCTCCTGAGAAGAGGAAGAAAGTGATTCGGACTCTGGAGAAGAAAAGGGAAGGCTATTGGAAAAGATGGACGCCGGGTGGCCGACATCACGGATTCGTCGTGAATTCAATCTCCCTCGCTTCACCTTGTTTGATATCAAGAAGTCCCGAGACAAACTACAGCAGTACATGGCTGATTTCGCTTCGAAGACCAAACGAAACGTGGAGAGGAAGGTGATGTTTAGTCCTAAGTATGCAGACATCGACTGATCCACACTGATTTGGTAACGACAACAACGTGCTACAGGTGTGTTGGTACGTGGAACGGAGCTGAAAGCTGCTGCTGAGAAGTTCAGGCTCCAGGACTCATCACTAGACCACACGGGAATTTACAGTAATGTACAGTGCAGTGAAGTGATGTGATCCCAGTTATGCAAAAAAAAGTGTTGGTGAAAAGTGCTGGTGATTGTAAATTGCTAAGATTGTGTGGTGCAATTGCTTCGTGTCAAAGTCTGAGATGATAGAGCGAATTATAGACGGCGGCTTCTTTTTCGTAAGTGCCCTAACTTCATCAAAATTCCTTGTTTTGTTCTTTCCATATCATTAATCTCATGCATAAACTGTGTGCAAAATTATTTCCATAATGATTTTCGTGTCTAACCTGTTTTCATCATGCTGTAAATGTGTTAAAAAATTACCCTAAATGTTAATCATAATTTCCTGCTTTCAATTTAATTTTTTCATGCATGGTTTTTAAGTGCACTAGCTAGGAAAAAGGTGGAAGCCAGTGAATTTCATATTCGGTCATAACCTAACCTAACCTATCCTAACCTAACCTATGCTTACCATAAAGATTTTCATGCCTAACCTGTTTTCATCATGGTGTAAATGTGTTAAAAAATTACCAAAAATGTTAATCATAATTTCCTGCTTGCAATTTAATTTTTCCATGCATAGTTCTTAAGTGCACCAGCTAGGAAAACGGTGGAAGCAGTGAATTTCATGTCTGGTCCTAACCTAACCTAACCTAACATTGTGTTAATCATAATTTCCTGCTTTTAATTTAATTTTTTCATGCATGGTTCTTAAGTGCACCAGCTAGGAAAAAGGTGATAGGCAGTGAATTTCATGTCCGGTCATAACCTAACCTAACCTAACCATTTTTCTGGTAGCAGTTTACATCATTTACTGTATTTGATGCTTTGTATCCAATAATTTAGTGCATAAAATGTGAGAAAAGATTATTTCCATGTCAGATATTTATACTATGCTGGCAAGTTCTGAGCACCTATGACTCACTCACCTCTAAATCATCATTTTTTGGTTAAAATTCAATAAATTCATGCTATGTGTGCATTATTTATGTGGAAAGGGACCTAAATAAGTGCTATACATGTCCAGTAAGGAGGTAGGAAGGTAGTTTTCTGATTTAGGTTAGGTTAGGTTAGGGTCATGAAAAACCAGTGCTGGAGCTTCAGGACCAATATCCGGACAAAACCAATATTCGGACATGCCTTTGGCTCTATTATGTCAGATAATGGAGGGATTACTGTATTTATTTTTCCTTTTATGTAGTCATATGTTGTAAACCATGTTTTGTATGCAACTTGTACATGTAATACTGAGTGCTGGACAAAGTGTGGTAAAAGTTCAGGGCGGGAACTGATATTGGCAATTGCCGGACCGAGTAGGGTCAACTTAGGGGAATGGGCAGTGGCTCCCCCCCAGGCTTTTGTGATTCCCGGACTAGATTTTCCCCCCTAACGGCAAATCGAGGGTCAAGTGTATTTAACTTGGGAGATAGCTTTTGAACTGGAAGGATAAGGTGGTTTTAAAAATTCTCCTCACTTCAAGTAGCCTTTCATAAGTTGAGTAATATCATCTGGTTGCAACAAGAAGACATGAAAGAGGATGTCACCTGGATGCAAGGGATAAAGGGAAGGTATACTACAAATTCAAACCCATGGCTCAGTGACAGTAACATCAAGGCTCCATTAAAGAATCTTGGTCCAGGCTGTTTGTTGGTGGTCTGCAGGTGGTGCTACAGCTGTGTGGAGCCCATTATTTGTGTCAATTTCCATCAGCAGCAGAAAACAGGCTTACACATGCATGGAAAAGCTACAGATTCAAGCACAAGGCCATAGGTAAGGCCTGATGAGAGTATTAATAGACCACCACCTAGAGCATTAAAAACTGTAATGGTCAACTGAGTAGCCTAGCCCTGGGACCCTACACTCCTGATGGGGCCACACGTTCATTTTATTCCTGCTGTCTCCAGACTGTTTTCTTCAGATAAGGAGAGATTTTTCAGCAGTGAGGTATTGCATATGAGGATCCTACTGAAAGGAATGCCCTCTGGCGCACAGTGTAACAGTCTTCCATGTTGCTGCAAACAGTCAAATGATATAGGAATTTACTGGCTACACATCTGTACTCCAGTGAATGACCTCCCTGGCACTGTATGCACTTGTACCATCCATCCCTTAAATCCAGTTTGGAAAAACTTTTGCATCTGGTAGACCCAGGTGTTTGCAGCCCTTCTGGTGGCATCCAGGTCTGGAAATCACTTACCACTGAGGCTATTCTTCATTGATCTGAGTAAGTGGAAGTCTGTGGTGCCAAATCTGGACTGTGTGATGGATGTGGCACTACAGTCCAACTCATTTTTGCAGTTGTGGCAAGTGACGTGCAGAGCATGGCACTGTCCTGATCCATTATTAATGAAGGCAGATCCTTTTGTGGCCTCTTCCTTCTGATGGCTTCACAGTACTTCTTCAGTGTCTGGATGTAAGCTTCACCATTGATTGTGGTACTGTGTTTCATGAAATCCTTGAGGATGACACCCTATTTGACCCAAAAAACTGTGAACATCACTTTTTGGGACAAACATTGGCTTGTGAACTTGTTTGGTCTAGGCAGTGTGGGTTGATGCCATTCCATTGATTACCATTCTGTTTCAGTAACGTACAGATATGCCCATTTTTCATCTGTCACCATTTTGGTAAAAAGTGTCTTTGTTTTCAGTTTCAAATTGTTGCACCTGAGCGAACATTCACCCTTGTCTTTCATGTCAGGTATAAGCTACTCAAGAATTCATTTTGGTTGTGACCCCATTACAGGTATTCATGGGCAAGTTCATGGATGGTTATGCACTTGTCCACATGAATGAGATAATCATCATATTGGTGATTGGCATCAGTTCCAGGTGTACTAGACAATGGTAGCCTGGCATAGGTGTGATCTGTAAGAGGTGGCTGGAGTGTTTTCAATGATGCCACCAAGGGAAGCAGGCTGGTCATCAACCCTTATATGTACTGGACTACGCCAGCCCAGCCTTGGGCCTCTGCACCTTGGTGGAGGTAAGATGATGATGGTGCTTTTTTTTTTTTTTTTTTTTTTTTTTAGTGAGGCTGGTAACTCATCTTAATGTCAGGACCAACTTGCCTAACCCCTGGCTCCTATGCTTCTCATGGGGCAACACAGGATTAGATGATGGATGGATGAGTGATTAATTTTGTAATGATGATGATAGGCATGTAAACTGCATTTATTAAGTGCAGTATTAGTATTAGTAATAGGTGTAGGTGTAGCCATAGTAGTAGTAGTAGTAGTACCAACAACCCTTGGATAATATGAATGTGACTGGTGGACTCAAAACTGACTTCACTTAGTGACAAGCAGAAGGGTTTACTGTAACCCATGAAACCATATATTACCATTACTACTTCTAACATGCCAGCCTGTTGTAACGCATAGTGCCGTTGTCATTATATGACAGATCCACACAGTACAACGAGGCACATAAGCCAACTCCACACAGATATTCAGCAACATTGCACTTCTAAACATTTATACAATAACTGAAGAAATATCTATATACCTGCTTCATGCACAGGACAGTACAACACCTGATTGGAACACTATATTGTAAGTCCCCTTTCCTGATGTCCACCCATCACAGGTATATATAAAATGGAGCTGATCAGGTTCATCAAGCTTGGCTTAGATCAATACATGAGTCGTCCCTCCTAAGCTGTCACCTTCGGTTTGGGTCAGTTGGAAACCCACATTACACATGTCCCTCTTGTAGAGCAGTGCCACACAACATAATACACCTAATGGAGCACTACACAGCACATGCCACACCATGACACACACACTTCAATGGTGTATGGAACCTATGGGACGACTGCTTATCAGCAGTTGCTTATCTGCTGTTGACAGATCTGCTTGGTCAGACTACCAGGATTAAGGAATAATAATTACTACTACTACTGCTGTATTTTCAGATGGTATTTTTTTTATTTTTTTATAATGCATTGTGTTCAGTTTTATGGCTATTACAGATTAGCAACGGTATATATACATTTTATGTACAGTATATTTATTGCAGTGTGCAGAGATATAATTTTATAATTTTTTTTTATTGTCAGTGTTTCAAGCATACATTTTGATAGCCTTGTGTGTAGTTTATATTTACAGTGTTATTTTATTGGTGTCTATGGAATGTTTAATAATGCAGTGTACCGTATATATGGTGTCCTGCTAGAAATTTTTTTTTTTTTTTTAAACCTCAAGTGATTCTGATTAATTTTGAGTAAAAAAAAAAATGCTTTATCAACATGGGTCCAGCTCTCATCTGTTATGGATCTACAGTTACTGATGACCTTATGGGCATAAACAGTCTGTCTCAAAATTAACCGTCAGGTCATCGGTAATTGTTGCTCTGTAATGGTTGAGAATTGGGCTCATGTTGATGTAGCATTTGTTACTCAAAATTTGCCCTAAGTAACCTCTTGAAGTAAAAAAAAAAAAGGGGATGGGGGGGAATACCCTGTATATTGCAAGAATTGCCAACAGCTAAAGAAAATGGCCTGGTGTGTGCTTGGATAAAATACCATTGTAAGGACCAGTGCAAATGATGATGATAGTGATGATGATGATGGTGGTGATTAACTTTAAACTGGGTCTTCAGGAATAGGAATGTCATAACCCAGTGAGGGTAATTAGGTTTATTTGTGCTGTACTCGTTTCACTTTAACTTGGCGTAAAATTGCCTTCTCTCCATCTTAAATGCTGGAATGTAACAAAAGAATTAACACTAGAATATGGTGCTAGTCATGAAGAAGTGCCATGGAAACTGTGTAGCATTGTCTTTTTGTGCAGTTGACCTGTGTGAAATAAGCTTCAAAATTAAGCAGTCTGGACCAAGTTAAGGGGAAAGAATTATAGCAGGCAGAAGATTAGTCTTGGTGGATGTATTCTGTGGGGTGTAGGAGGCTTTGTGGCACTTCTTAATATGTGATTTATTTAGCATATTTCACCTCAACATTTTCTTTCTCTTTATACTGTACATCTGTCACCAGACACCTCAATCCCATAAGGGGTGGCCACTAAAGAATGGCCTCCATGTCACCCTGTGCTCTGCCATCTGACGCTCTTCTCTCCAGGTCACACCACCCTCACATACTTCACTCATCCTTCCATCTCATGCCACGCCTCTCATTCACGTATACTATTCCATGCCATCCCTCCATCTCATATCACCCCACTCTCTCTGATGTATTATCCCATGCCATCTTTCCATCCTCTCCCCTCCCCCCTCCACCTCTCTCACATGCACTTTCCCAGTCGTTCTCAGATTCTTCTGCCTCTCCACTCCATCCCTTCACCTCATCCTTAATCTTCCCTCCACCTCCCTCCTTCGACACTCACATACACTCTCCAAGTCAGTCCTTCATTCTCTGTTTTCACCACCCTATCCCTTCACCTCATCCTTAGTCTGTCTCTCCACCTGCTTCCCTCCACACTCATACACTTCCTCTCCACCACATCTCATCCTCAGTCTCCCCCTCACTCACATACACTCCCCCAGTCAGTCTGTTATTTGCCATCATTTTAATAGTGGTACATCTAGCACCAGTAACATGCAAGGGGATATTGAGGTGTAATGTTCAAAATAAATCACTATGGGAGAGCTGCTGCAAAATAGCCAGAGCAACATAGAGTATAGATGTGGATGATGATGGTGATTTTTTATGTTGGTGGGGAAAGAGGTCTGGATGATGATGGTGATAGACTTCTGTTAGGATTGATTTTCTGTACCTGTGAATGTCATAAGTGGTTGCTGATGATGGTGAACACTTATTAAATCTATTTTGGTAATGTACAGGCCTAAGCAAAAGGTCTCTGACATTTCTCTGCTGTCTGTGGGAGTGGAAAATGTTACATGAAATATTTGTATGTGATAACAGCATGAATTGTGCCAGAAAAGAGAATTAGAAGCAAGGATGATTTGTGTTGGAAGGTGTTATATGAGTTTGAATTTTTTGTAGCTATATTAACCCTTTTGCACACGCAACCGCGATTCACGTTCCATGTGGTTGGGCACATAGACGCACATGGAACGTAGCTCGCGTGAAAAGTGAAAAACTTCACAAAAAATTTAGTTTTCGGTCGATTTGCGTCAAATTTTGGTGCATTCTAGCGGGTGCGTCTCTCTCCCAAGGTAAGACCTTGGCAGCACTGTAGTGGCTTATATGAGCCTCTCCGTAGTGATAAAACTCAGTACTTCATGAGCAACCAGGCAGTAGGGTTGCGCTGCATTGTGTTATCCCTTTAAATCCGCCATTTTCCCCCTCCCACCCGAGGCAGAAGCCATTATTGAGACATTGTGATTGTACAGTGTTTTTGACTATAACTATGAAGTGATTGTATCTATGGAACATGGATATATTGTTTGTAAAGCATTAGGGCCCATTATCAGCCGTTAGACCTAGAGGCAGGAGTCTGGTTTGTTATAGCAGGGTTTCCACTCTGCTTCACCCTGCCCGAAATGATGTGTGAGTATTTTACCTTTATAGTGAAACCATTACTTATATTTGTGAAACATATAGTGCCTGGATTAGTGAAATAACTGACCTACCATAGCAGGCATTATGTTATGCCTTGGAACCACCTGTATTCAAGCCAGTGAGGGCTGCCATATGTTTTATATTTTATATATCTGTACCATATGCATTTGAAATGTGCCCTTTAGTACATCTCTGTGGCTCAAAAAGTCAACTTTGAGCAAGCTGTGCCGCCCATGTGCTGTTTTTCCCATAAGATATGTTGTTCACAATGAACGAATTTGCAGTGAAGGAGCTCATCTGCCGCCCATAACCTCGTTCACTGTGCGAGGGTACTGTACTACAGGCATCCACCCATTCCACAGCAAATTGGACTATGTATCTACATCAGCTGCTGGTGGTAGCTGAAGGTAGCCATCTGACGCAAATCTGGGTGTGCTGGACCAAAACACCAGTTTTCGGGTGGAAAACAGCCGAAGTGATCACTTTTACTATCACTAGGCATATTTTGACCACTTTTCAGGTCAGTTATAAAAAAACAAAAGTTGAAATGTCTAGCATTCTAGGTAACTTTGCAGCCCAGACCCTCGGCAATCTAGGCGCAAAAGCCGACAAAGGCTCCGGCACTGAATGGGTTAGAGGCTGCCGAAGACTCTAATGTAAGCCAGTATCATAAGACCATTTAATATCGGACCCTTTTTTGCGGTTCTGGGGATAGGCAGGATCGGCTATTTGCAGTCTTTAGGGGCTAAGTACAAAAGAGCGCTGTTTTTTATCCTTTTTTCATTTTACCAGATTGAATAGGACTTACAGCATGCCAGAAGTATTTGATGACAGGGTGCAAATGAAAGACTTATACCCACATTTGAAAAATCCGTATATTGAGGAGGTATTATCCAGTCCCGACCCTTTTTTTTTTTTTTACCCAGCCTACCCCCAGGTCCCGACCAATTTTCGACTTTTTGTTTTTTGGCTGAAACCTTCGCTTTTGGTGAGAAACATCT
>JAGKTI010026591.1:0-13541 GCA_018397915.1 Birgus latro | reverse complement strand
TATGTGCTTGCTCAGATGGGGAATTGCAACAGTTTAGAGATGCCTATTTTATTTTATTAATGCACATTCAGACAGACAGACAGACAAGCAAACGCACACACACACACACACACACACAGAAAACGCAAAGGGAAAAAATTCACCCGCTCCTGCTCTGCCAGTGCGTGTGTAAAAATTGATATATGATGAAATGGATCAAATATCATGAAATGTGATGTTTGAAATTAGTTACGTCCTTAACAGTAAGAAATACAGAAATCTGGGGAGTGAAGTAACGATGACAATTATTGTTTTTTTTAAAATGCTGTTTACACTGTCAGTACGAAGACGTCAATGCACCCCTTCCGTGTCCACACCATAAGACGTTCACCTCATTAACCTCACTGTCACAACGCAGAAAATCCTTCAGCACAACCAGGCAAATGGTTTTTGTGAGCGATCAGTTGAAGTGGCTAGTTTCCTGCAGTCCTCTGGGTTCACGTCCTGATGAGCCTGGGGATGCAATTATGGCAGTTGACAATACGGTGACGCACTTTTATGGTTTATTCTTATCATCACTTAACTATTATTGCGTTGGAACGATTATTTCTGATTGGAAGTGTTAGATGTTACTATCACTAACGGCTCCACTAATATGGAGATATAAACTGAATAGAATCATCTGGTAATAGCAAGAATATAATGTAAAACTAGAAAGCACTCAGACAGCGCATACCTCCGCCAATGCCATTGTCATTAAAATGGATCCTGATCCGGATCCATGTACATAGGAGCCGGATCAGTATCCGCCACAAAATCTAATTAATTATTTCTTGGGCCATGGCCCACCTTTGCACAAAATTTCATTGAATTTCATTGAGAACTTTAAGAGATATTGTGAGGATACTCCGGATTCGGATCCGAATCCGCCCCCAAATTAAATCATTTCTTCCTTGGCCCATGGCCCACCATTCCATAAAATTTCGACAAAAGCCGTTCATAACCATTAAAATAACCCCGCTAACAGACAGGCAAACAAACTAACAAACACGGACAAGAACATAACCTCCTTGGCGGAGGTACGTAGTTCGCCGTAGAAGAGATAATGAAATGCCTTATCTGTCAGCTTTTTCAATACGGTGACGCCATTTTGATGTACCGTTATATTTTCTCTGCTACGATATGATTTTATTCAGCCAAGCAGAGTTCCTGGGACTGAGAGTGTTAGTTACACGGGTAGCTGACTCATCTTGTAGGAGGAGTCTATCTTAAGCTGAACCAAATCGTCCACAGAGAGTAAAAATAAGTGTACTTTCCCGTGAGGACAGGGTTAATATAAAAAAACAAACTAGAAAGAGCTCAGAGAGAGCATACCTCCGTCAACGTCACTGGCATTAAAAAAGATATGGATCAGGCTCTGTGGATATAGGATCCGGATCCGGATCAGCCCCGAAATTTAATCAACTCTTTCGTGGTCCATGGCCCACCATTCCACAAAATTTCATTGAAATTCATTGAGAACTTTTGGAGATATCGTGCGGGATACTCCGGATTCAGATTTGGATCCGGCCTAAAATTTAATTCTTTCCTCCTTGGACCATGAGCCACCGTTCCTTAAAATTTCATCAAAATCCGCTCATAACTTTTTGAGAAATCCTGCTAATAGACAGACAGACAGACAGACAGACAAACCAACAAACCAACCAACGCGAGGTAAAACATAACCTCCTTGGCAGAGGTAATAATGATATCATACTGGAAAAGATTAATCTTAACAACTGGAAATGTTGCAAGACGTTTAACTCCTACCCTGAAAAAAAAAACGTTTAGAGATTGATATTAATGACGATAAATGCTGCTTGTCAGTGTTGATGAGCTATAATTGTGCTGACCTCCAATTAGCCTATTAAGTGTAACAGTTATGGAAAGTGCGATGTAAGATGATAAGATTATGTCGTATTCTGGAACGAAATAACTGTTGCAGGGTTGGAATTAAACCCTTTAATATGACATTTGTGGTAGCAACCATCATCCACTCACTTGATGTAGCTCTTCCAACTTCTTCCTTCACCCTTCTCATTTTTTTTCTGTGTATGTCCTCCTTCCCGTCGATTTGTGCAGTCCCTCCTCTCACTCTTTATTACACTTCCTTCCTTTTCAGGTAACTCTGCAGTGACAGAAAACTTAATGGTTTCCTATTTACGAGGAAACCAATTACAACGCTGGGTGGTAGCCATATAGACAAACAACCAAATAACTATAATGCCCTATATAAGAGAAGTAAATTCGGCGCCAATCGGGGAACCGAACCTCCACTCTCTTCCCCACGCTTAGCCGTGGCGAGGTGCTGTCTGCCGCAAAGAAACATCGGTTCACCGCACGGGACGGCCCTGCAAGGGAGGATGTTTGCGTGAGCCTGATGGACCTGCTAGGCGAGACACACGGGTTACTGACACCAACAACAACCAGACAATAATATCAACCTAGGAAAGAGTTTTCGGGGAGAAGGGATTTATTAAGTCTGTATCTAACCCATCTAGTTTGCAAAATCTTTTCCTGTGCAGAGAAATAGTAGGGAGATACAAGAATGATATAACAGACAAACTTGTAGAAGGGTTGGATAATAATTGATTTTAAAATTATATGTTACAAGATGATGTCATAACTAAGAAAGAAATATGCTGTAACGGGATTAGGATTAATGGTAGCCAAAGTATGACCATTTACTATTATTAATCCTTTCACTCCAGTGACGGATTTTGTTTTATTTTCGCTATCGTTAGACGATTTAATTGAACTAATGGTGTAACTTCTCGAACTGAGGGTGATATTTACAGCCTTGCTTAACCTTTCGGTACTTGGGTGTTCACTACAGTTGAATGAAATCGTGTGAGGCTGGCAGGAATGAAGTGGAAATGAGCCACTCTCGTATCTGAATATTAAGTTAAGGTTGTGTGAAGTCTGATGAGTCTTAATTATGAGGTAAAAACGAGTCGCCTTCGTTTCTAGTCAAATCAGCGCTCCACTGACTACAACTGGATATGGATTTTTACCTTAAAGGTATTAGGGCAACTTGTCAAATTAGAGTAAATGGAAATTGTTGGAAGATAAAATTAGGACGTAATTTGGAGGAAAATAACACTGTTGTATTACTGACATTAACTTCTCATGGCCGAGATAACTCTGAAATTATAATCCAGCTAACGGCAGATGCATTTATTTAACGGAGAATGTAGTCATGGGAACCAGAGAATTATAATGCTCTCACCACTAATCAGTCTTGAAGTACTGCATTCCAATTATAGACAGACGGTTTTACTCAGGTAAGAATATGTCATAAGAGCCTGAAACAGTTAAGGTTATTTATCATTACTGACCACATAGGGAAAAGTGGCGGCTTGCTAAAAAGTTCTGAATAAATATGGGCTGATTATTCAGAATTCGTATGATATTCAGTACTGACGGTTAATATTACTGCCCACACTGTAACAGGTGGTGTGTGGATCAACTGTTGCGAGTAGAAGCACTGTTTGGTCTTAGGGAAGGGACTTGTTTACTCTTTGCCCAGAGACGGATACATAAATGTATGAGTTATCAATGAACCGACTGTAATGGAAATCTGAACTTATACAGCAGAGCTTGCTGATTTAAATTACATCTGAGAAATTCTCGGAACCGAAATTTAATATATAATCCTCAGGAAACAATAAGCCAATCTTCCGTCAGCGCCGCACAGGGTTGAATGTATGAATTATCAATGAACCGACTGTAATGGAAATCTGAACTTATTCTGCAGTCTTTGCTAATTGTATATTGCATCTGAGAAACTCACAGAACCGAAATTTAAAATGTCCTCCTCAGGAAACGATAAGCCGATCTTCCGTCAGCACCGCACAGGGTTGAAGTTTAGTCCTGATCCGTCCTGATGTACTGGATAACAAAGGTCACACACTTTCGCCATTCAGTACCAGACTCGTCTTCCTGTGGGGACCACCTAAACCTCGACATTCCTTGAACCAAAAGAAGTATTAGGAAGGTTCCAACCATCGCTTCGGATATACTGCACTTAAAGTTTTTTATTATGGAACACCAGGTTGAATTTAATCATTGAAGGATGCAACTTTACAGCACTTCATGTAACTGTGGATAGGTTGTAAAACTGTGGAAAAAGTGAGTGTGGAACTTCATATATAAATGTTCATCAGTAAAGTATCTTGACATATAAAGGGTCTTAGAGTAGTGGCGTATTTATATTACGTTATTGCTGTCTCCAGACAGCGTTTATTCATTTTAATGGTGGCTTTGGGAGTGAAGGGGTTGAAGCAGGGTTCTATCGAGTGACTGAAGTACTTGAGGCAGGGTGGCTTGGAGTGGCAGAAGGGGGTACATGATAAAATGACTTGGAAGTGGCAGTGGGATTACAAGAGGCAGGGCGGCTTGGAGTTTGCCAGGGAGTACATGAGGCCCTAAAAGATGAGGCCATCAACGTTTAGGTTTACTCGTTGTAAGATCATGTTAGGTATGGTCACTGGTCAGATCATGTAAAGGCAACCTATAAGTCAGGTTAGATCATGTTTAATTAAATCTGGTGGACGTTAAGGGCTGGCAAATCTATCAGTTTCTTTAACCCATTTGACTTTGAACCGATTGGTGGAGTGCAGTACCCTTCCGACACAGCCCCTGAAACAGGAACCCTGGGAGCTAATGGGTTATTTTGATATAATGGAGCGTGGGTATGTATGGGATGGCATTGTAACAGATGTGTATTCATTAGCAAAAGCTGGTGCTTATGGAATGTACGGGCCACAGGAAGGCATTTGGGGCTTAGAGAGAGAGAGAGAGAGAGAAGGGGGGGAGGAATGGAGGAAGAATTAGAGAAAATTTTAAGGTGTGAGAAAATACATGGGGAGAGATGTGCAGATAAAGGCAGTTCAGTAGAAGCAAACCTATATCTATACAGGCATGCACAGATAAGTAGACCTACATGACGCAGACAAGTAGATAAAAAAGAAGTCACATAAGCACCTGTACAAAAACGTAATTATCTTTTTCGACTTACAGTAACCTATCTTTTCTGTGCCATATCACTAAATCATTATGCTTTTCTTTCAGTGTAGTGCAGAGAAATTATAAAAGCACCTCTACACTGAAAGGATGATGAGTGCTCAGGAAATCATTTATTATGTTGGGTGGTAACAACATACCGGTAGCCTAATAGACGCTTGATTTTCTGATGAGTTAAGGCGCTGCAGTCAGATGCTGTCAATAACGATTTACATCTGAGGAATGGTTGGAGATTTATTTTTTTTACCACTCAGGAAAGAGAACCTGGTCATTCTCGTCTTCAATACCGAGACGAAGTAAACTACCTAGGGATCCTACGTTCTGGGGCAACAATGGATAAAATGAGATATGGATAGGTAGGTTAATCAGCCCGGACACATTTTCTTATAATTTTGATTGATTTATATCCTGAGAAAGACATTAACTTCCCCCCAGGATGTAGATAGATAGATAGATAAATAGATATAATGGAGTTGGAGTTACCTGGCTAGTCAATATGTGGTACAGGGCACCAATACACAGACTTAGAGGGGGAGTTCCCTTTATTCTGCAGCGTTTGAGCAGCCTTAGCATCATCATGCTAACGGAAGATCAACGTAGCACAAAATAATATTAAATACTCTGCCATATGGTTAACAATCAAAAATTTATTTTATATCCACAAGGTTGTATTTACTATATTTTAGGGAAAGGAAGGATTAACAGGATAATAATTTAAGAATATAAAACATTTAAACACATTAGGCGATTGTAAATCAATGCTTAAAAAGGAAGCTGTTGTGTCTACTTGAGGAGAGAAGAAATGAATTTGGATAAAAATACTGAATGCCGTAAGTATTCGGAAATTAATGGTGAAGAGGATTGTTATTGTTTTGGCAGAGCGTGGATTTACTTTCTCGAAAAAATGCTTTAAAAAAGAAAAGTAGTTAGCCAAAGTGTTATATGAGAGAGAGAGAGAGAGAGAGAGAGAGAGAGAGAGAGAGAGAGAGAGAGAGAGAGATTCCCCTACACCCTTCTCCCCATCCTCCCCCACAATCCCCTTCCCGTCTGTCTCCTACCCTTCTTCATCTTCCCTCCCCCCAGACTATATCAATAAAAGCAACGCAGGAAAGTAATAAATTTTGTTTGTAGGACAGGTGGAATGAGGATACACTGAAACACGTGAAAATAATTACAAACACTTATACAAAAAGTGGTGTGGTCATCAGGTGATGGTAATTTTCATGGTCCCATCATCCACTTGGACCATGAACTATAGTTGTGCCGTGTGAAGCTCGTAAAATTTTATGCTCCCACTGTGTCAGATCTCATTTTTCCCATAAAGATGGGTTGAGTGTGTGGTAACGGAATTTTATATATTCCCTTTTAATGACGTAAATTAAGAGAATCCAACCGTTTTTGTGTCACCAATGTAGAGCTCCCAGTTATTTAATGAAAATAAGATGAAGAGATACCAACGTTATCAACCAGAGTTACGAGAGTAGGCTGCCACCACCCAGCGAATGCCGGGAAAGAATTACTTGCTCTATAGTAAGTTGAAGAGTACTGGGGCCTTGCGAATATATTTTTTTTTATGTTTCCGACTCTGGGCATAGGCTTCATAGCCAGCTATCAAGGCCCAGGAGTCCTCCTACATACCATACACCTCTACATGTCACCACTTCGACGCTAACATCTACCGTCCATATTGAAGACATGCTAGGGCTGTCTCATACAGGACTGATGTATTGGTATTAGCGGGGGTATTTTTACGACATGTCGGCGGTAGGGGGTGGGCGTATCGATACCAAACTATCGATACTTTCGATACCAGCCACTTAAGCTCACGTATCGATACCAATGCCTTGGTATCGATACTTCGATTACTGAGAAAAGTGTTCAAATTTGACTATTTAAAAAAAAAAAAGTAATTTCAAAATACATATAAATAATCAATATTTTAGTCCATTGAAAGGCAGTTATAATATGTTTGCGTCTGGCAGCCCAGTGTCTTTGTCTCCTGTCGTACAGCATCAACGGGCGACACGACCGTCCGGCCAGGTGCTTTTTTTTTTTTTTTTTTTTTTTATCACGCCACTGACCGTGTCATTGTCGTCCCTTGGCTTTTGATTAGTGAAATGGCCCATAAAAAACGAAGTGTGGTGGGGCTTTTCTTTGATGAGGTTGAAAACAGTGTCAATCTTGCTGTATGTCAGATACGCTCAGATAAAATACAGCACAGTCAAAACACAAGCAACATGTTGAAGCACTTAAGACTGAAGCATCCTGAAGCATTCTCTGAAGCTGAAGAGAAAAGAAGGCAAGCTACGACCTCGACCGCATCTTCCAGCCAATCAGCCAGGCCTAGACAGAACCATTTTTGAGAGTTTCAAAAGCAGGTTGGTTGAGGGTACCATATATCTGTCATAAATTATTAATTACTTTATTGCCTATGTGTATGTGTTTAGTTTGGTTAAGCACATTTGTACTAATTACAGACAGAATATTTAATCTCATGTTAATTGGGTAATGTTTACGGTCGCATCATCGTATGTAAAAAGGTAGATATTTTTCATCTAGAAGGAAATGTTCCTTTCTTTCCTTTTTATCCAATATAGCGTACTCTGTAGATCAGCTTGTATAATTTACTGCATTACGTGAAAATACTGCTTAGTATTACCTGCACAAATTAATGGTGTGCGTATTTTTTTCTCCTTTTTATATGTAAGGCCAACTCTGTTACGTATAACATATTTTGCCAAAACTTATGCAACTGTGACATGATATTAGCATATATTAGTTTAGAAGATAAAACTTGTATACCGTAAATGTTTGCAAACTGCAGTCAAATTGTTAACTCAAAGTATGAGTAAAATCGCATGAAAATATCTCGGCATCGTCGCAACTTCTGTCCCATCAGAACGCCTCTTTTCTAAGACAGGAGAAGTCATTAGCCACAGGAGAAGTCGTCTAAAGCCATCAAATGTTGATATGATTTTGTTTTTGAATAGTTACTTCTGTCAGTCAGATCCTCCTAAGTAAATTGGTGAGTTTGAAATACAGAGGTTATACAGCATTTGGTTTATAGCAAATATGCTTCCAAGGATAAATAATTATCAGTTGATGTGCCCCATATAAGTTAATCCAAAGAAAAATGATGCGTTCAAAATATAGCCTTTGTTTTAGAGCAAATATGCTTCCAAGGATAAATCATTATCAATGGATGTGTGCCATTATCAATGGATGTGTGCCATATACAGTATATATACCATTAAATGGAAATAGTAAGTTTATTATATTGCAGATGATAAATTTAATTTTGCTCTATAAGGTTTTTTGAATTAATATTTCAGTCATGCAACATAGTCTTAATGTAGGCGCGCAATACAAACAATCTGTTTTTTGTTACAATGAATAACACATGTATTTAGGGGAAAAAAATCATGTAATAAAATTTGGCATAGTTGTTTCCACTTATCTTTATATTTAGATCGAAAAAAAAGTTTGTTTAATATAATCCTTCTAGCTGAGCAAATGCTTTGAAGTAATAGGTTACATACCGATATTTGAACAAATATGGGGGGGGGGGCAAGGTCGAGGTATCGGTATCGGTAATCGATACCACCGATACTAGTCCAAAAAAATAATCGGTATCGTATCGATACGAAATAGCTGGTATCGCCCATCACTAGTCGGCCGGTCTCCTGGTAGATCGATAAAGTCTGATTTTATGAAATTCAAATCCTTAAACTGTTCCCTGCCCCAGCGGGGATTTGAACCTTGGTCCGGTAAGACTGCAGGCCACCTCTCTACCGATCGAGCCACCGCCTCCCCCAGTTGACTAGGGTAGCGTGAGTTATATAGAGTGCGTGAATCGTAAGATAGCAATACACCTAGCGGGCCACTCAATCTCACAAATAATCTTCCCAGATGAAAATAGTTTCAAACGCAATGAAAGCTTAACCTAAATATTTACTAAGTATAAAGATACAGATATAAGAAACTAGGTACTGATCAAATTAACCATAGATTACTTACGGGATATGAATTACGAGTAACTATAAGATCATTACTCTTTCACACTGATATTATCTCAGGGCAGATCAGATACACAAAAAAAAAGTTCAATGAATGCAAGAGTACTACACCTCCGCTGAACAAATTCTCAGATTGATTCTAAAACATACTATTATGAACAGAGTTGCTCACAGTTGGATTTAAGCACGATTTATATTCACATGCACATATAATTCATAGATTTCACCTCTTAACCCACCATTTACAAGTTAACAGTATCTCCAGTATATCTAACAATCTCATATACCAAATAAATAAATTCACAATGACCTCCTAATATGAAACCAGTACTCCAATGGCCTCGTATGGGCTCCTTGGTTAATGACCTTGGAAAAATCACATAGCAGAGTATGTCCTTGGGACCGAGTTCCTTCCCACACTTCTCACTTTGAGTCTCTCAAACTACTCACCCAATGATAATATAGGAATTACGTGAGTTATCGAATCGACACTCAAGATCCTGAATGTAATTTACAACTTCCTAGATCAGAGGAAATCAGCGAAACAGGCTTATAACTCGTTCCCAATACTCTATTCATAAAGGTGTATATAAAATTACAGTATTACTGTGGACCAATGATTCTTATCGAGTTTAGTGAATCTGAGAGGGAGGGGGGAGAATTTCTAGTGTAACGGGCACCACGAGAAGAACCATGCGGTTACTTCCGTCGTCAGGCAGACGGTTATGATGGAAACTACGGCAATCTGTAAAGTCCGAGGAGCAGCAGTGGGGTCTATGAAAGAAAGTTAGGATAAACATTAACAGTCAACCTATTAATATATGGAGAGTATTAACATTGTAGGAACTAGGGAAAAGGGGGGAAGTATTCAGAGAACGTGGACACACACCTGTAAAGTTCGTATGGGACTGGCAATTATACCGAAGCCCAAACCAACGAGTGTTGAAACTAATTATATCTATGTGGCAATACGTTTCTAGTCTCGGGTGTAACGCAGATTTTATTTGCGACTGCAAATTTCTATTATCGGCAATTAGGATTTAACTAAGTTTCAATTCACTACTATGTAGTACAAAAAGGTAATACCAAACCTGACTTACAAATTACGAATTCAAAGTATGAATACAAACTTTCGCGATTATCAAACTCGTGCTAAACTTTTGCCTCTTTCTACACCGTGGGAAAGAAATGGCATAGTGCCTCTCAACTCACATAATCGCTCTATAGAGTTCCTCTTTTACTAGTATTTCACTTTCCGCCATAAATATTAACAAGGAACAAGCCTAAATATGAATTTGATGATCACTCCCTATCCATTGCAGATGAATTAATCAGGGGTTCGGGGCTAAACTTACATCACATTTATGTTAACTTATACTACTCTTATATTAACTTATATTACATTTATACTAACTTAAGTATACTTAAATTACCCTTAAAATTACGGCACTACAAGTGAATGGAGCAAAGATGAGGCATGGCCATCTTATCAGAGCTTCATAAGATAAACGACTATACTCCCATCCGAAGCGGCTTACTGCTCCTCCTACCAACTGTTCCTTAAATAAACTCTGTCCGCTTTAACTAACCGTAAATCTGCAATCACGGAATCTTCATTAATGTGCTGTAACAAGAGTTTAACACTGTATTACAGTGCCAGTAACGAAGAAGTATTATTTGAAGTATGCAGGGTTGCAGCCTTGCCTTTCTGCCAACGAACTACAGGAAATAAACTGGAAAGATCGTAAGTTGAACAAGAGCCATAGAAAGTACAATGTTGTTGCTGTTGTTGCCTAATCATATTCTTTCTAGTACAGCAGACTCGTCGACCACAGGTAAGCAACCCTTTCTGTGAGGCCATCTTACAAGTACTGTACAGTTAATACATAGTTCAGAGAAGCAGTGCCAATTTGTGTTAGACAACATCTAACCAGTGTCGAACCTGGGCCCTTCACGATGAGGAGCAGGGAAATATGAAGAGGTTTGTCTCCAGGATGGATGCAGCAGCTGCTTAGCTCCACCCAGAGTGAACAGCTCCACCGCTCGTGGGCTCCTCGTGAGTACCAAAGTAAGAGGTACGTCATTGGAACGAGGATGTTAAGGATCCCCTCCTTTTAACCGTGCGGCATAAAAAAAAAAAAAAAAAAAGTCAGGACGATAATCACGATCGTTTCAGTGATTTCCCAGTACCTCTTCTTCAGCGATTTAACCCGCCGAGTCCCATCGACGTATGGGTACGTCGCGATGTTTTGTCACAGCTACACCCATCGACGTATGAGTACGTCACGCAATTTTCAAGTTTCATGGGTAATTTTTGGTAGGCATATGTGGGAGACCTTCCTCTACCTGCTGTCAAGCGGGGATACTGCCTGGCCCAACCTAACCCCCCTCCCCCCCACACTGGGCAATTTCTCGGTAGCGTGGTCGGAGGTACAGCTGGCCACACTCCCGCGAGGTCCACCCAGCGTTGTCAACGCTGGCCGAGATACTAACCTCGAAACACTAGTAGTGAGCTCTGCTCGAAGCATTCACTGGTGGGAGGGAGTGGTACGGAGGGGGGGAGGTTGAGGGAGGAAGGGGGATTTGAGGGAGAAAGGGGGCTTTGAGGAGGGTGGGGGGGATACCTATACATGAGAGGTGAGGGATTGTCACGAATTTTCTACATCGTAACATCATGTTAAGTAAATCGTGACATCGAGTGATTTTGTGGGAGGAACGAATTATTATGAAATGTATGATGTTCGCTCATTCTCTCAAACCGTCCGCTCGCGTGCTTGTATTCGCTCATGTTGTCAAAACTTTCATCATTCTACCGCGAGTAATTGTTTTTATGTGCGGGCGGTGCGTTCCTCTGAGCGATAATTTTTGAATTGTCGGTTCCGCTCTGAGCCGTTATACGCCGACCGTGCCATCTTCCCGCGCTCGTCGCGCGCGGCACGCCTTGAGAGGCTTGAGTGATTTCTTAGCGATTTCAGATCTCAGCTTGTGTCGGCGTGTGTCCCGCAGCTCCCACCCCCTTGGTGATCGTTGCAGCAGCTCGGTTTCATCCATACCGATTAGTATTTTCTTGTTTTCCTAGGCTTAAGCTTTTGAGATATTTAGCTGTTTGGCTGAGTGAGTGAGTGCATTTCCCTTCCTTTGATTTGAATTGGAGTCATGTAACTTATTTGCTTGTATTTAATAAATTTACAGTTCGTTTTCTTGAGCTTTGTTAAATGAAACAGTCGTGTTTAATTTTCCCACTTATTTAATATAGTTTTGCTACTCCACGTTAGCACAACTCTTTGTATTAAATCACGACTGGTACTTAGGCCAGCTTTTGGCATTAATCCTTAAATCCGTTGTGCTAGCTAGGAGTTTGGCTTAGCCATGATCCTGTTTATCTTTATTATTATCATTTTTGATTGTTAAGGGGAGAAACTAATTTTCTTAGAGGCCAACGGTACAATATTACAGCCTAATTGAGCGTCTAGTCTCTGCTGTGTACCGTTGAGAAAGTCTATAAATTCTCGACTCTAGAGAATTGGCAAAGTGAGCCAGCATAAAGTGAAATCGCTGCTCGATTTCACGAGTCTATTCTCTCTTAGTAAATGACTCGATAGTCATTCTTAGCACACATAGCTATACATTGTATACTCGAGTTATACAATATCATTATCCTTTTGAAATACCTAAATTTCCCCTGACATCTGGCGACCTCACGCCAGGATGAAAACAAATTTCCCCTGACATCTGGCGACCTCATTCCAGGATAACCTCCTAGCCTGAAATTATTACCGAATCACTTACTCACTTTTACTTATCAGTCTCAGTTGTCACTCAGTCTCAAACTAAGCACGATGGAATCCAGTGCATTCGTGCAAGAAGCTAAGGATATGAGGCTTACTAACCCCCAGGAAATTCGAGATTATGTCCTATCGCGCTTTAATTTCGAGCAGCAACGTGAAAATGCCGCCCGTGAAGAGCGGAAAATTGAGCGCGAGGAACGTCAAAAGCAGCGTGAGCATGAGAAAGAACTACGTGATTACGAGAAGGAGCGTGCTGAGCGCGAGGCACGTGAAGAACGTGATCGTGCCAAGCGCGAGGAACGAGAGCGAGACAAAGCACGTGAACACGAGTTTGAAGTCCTAAAGCTAAAGTGAGACTCCTTGGCTTCAGGCACACCGGGTGCAGCCAATCCAAGCTCCTCTACTGCTCTCTTAGCACCTTTTCTAGCAACTCCACGTCTCAAGCTTCCCTCTTACAAGGAAGGCGAGCGAATCGAGCCATTTATAGCTCGTTTCGAAGACATGGCAAACCTGTACGATCTGGATGAGGCAGCTAAGCGGCTTCAGTTCCTTAGCCTGTTTGAGGGCCCTGCCCTCGACATTCTCCACAGAATTCGCGGAGATAATCTCACGTATGAGATGATGAAGACCGCACTCATCAAAGCGTACGGTCTTACGGTTGATCATGCTAGAAGTCAGTTCATGAAGGTGCGTC
>JAGKTI010026590.1:0-13542 GCA_018397915.1 Birgus latro | reverse complement strand
CTCTCTCTCTCTCTCTCTCTCTCTCTCTCTCTCTCTCTCTCTCTCTCTCTCTCTCCAAACTCTTAAAGTTAGTGAGATGAACCTACAGCACTGTTCTGAAACCAAATGAAGTCATCAATGTCGGTTGCCGCGGAGTAAGCACACTGCTTCTGACAGTACATAGAGAAAAAAACAGAAGAGGTGACACGGCTTTTAATGCTGGCTGTACGTACTTTAGGTCTGCCCTTTAACAAAACGTATCGTGGCCTATTGCGAGCATATTTCGCTCCCGATATTTCCATCGTACCTATCAACTGCACAACGGTTACCTAAGAAGACAAGTATATATTGAGCCACACTTTTCCCTCACAATACAGTGGTTATTCAACATCCAGGTCCCTAATATACTGCTTGGTGAAATGGAACAAAGAGGAAGCAAGCTGAGTCCACCAGTCGGACCAGCACGATAATCTAACTATGATTCTTCCACTCACGAACCAGATGTATTACACTGGATCACGGCTTGCCCTCGCTTGAAGGTCTCATACACGCCTCAGGTATCCACATAATTTACAGCTGCGATAACGATGCCATTTACGTTATTAACGATGCCCTACACATGGTAAGTGCCATCGTTACTCAAGTTCTTTATAATGAACTCTTCCTCATATTGTATCAAGAGTTTGTTTAAGATAAATATTTTGTTTTTCAAATGGAAGTCAGGTAGATGTTATGGGAGAATTCGCTATTGAACAGAGGCTCCGAAAAAGCTGTTCGACGAATAATCCAGACGTGACAGCTTCACGAGCCCCTTTCATTCAGGCTTATGACACCGGCCTACCTGAAGGACACTCCATTCTTGGCCGGTTTGTTAAGGCAACTGGTTTAACATTATACATTCATGTGCCATAATTTCAGCGTAGGCTTTACCACTGCTATTGTCTATACTGAAGATGTAACCACGGGTGAAATTTTCAAACATATTTACGATCGATTCCCCGTCGTAACTTAGATATGTTTTTACAGGAAGAACTGCAAGGGAAGATTTTGCACTCGTTTCCCTGATGTTCCTGCAGAACAGGTATAACGTGCACTATTTTTTCGTCTCGTACCTAAGATCTAAATATTAAGCTAGAACAGGAGGCAGAGGAAGATTGGTCATCTCCCTTGCTACCGCTGCAAATCAATAAAGGAGTTATGACACTGAATTATCGTAAGTGCGTTTGTGTATCCCTGTCCAGGTTTGTACAGTACACAGATGAAGGCCTATTGTCCGTCTGGCATTAAGTGGTAGTTGGAGGCTTTGTAAACAGCAACAGGAAATGCTATTATGATCTGCTTTACTTTTAATCTAGCAATTTTTTGAACTTCCATCTTAACAATGAACGATGACTATTTGTTCATTTTGAAACCCTGACTATAAATTTAATTACGTTAATGTTGAGGTGGAGGGTGAACACAAACAATGGCTTACCAATGTTCATCCAGGGAAAAAAAAAAAAAGCACAGTAGGGTTTTCAAAGATGTGATGATGAGTGCCTTCTAAGACACAGATGAATCAACTCAGGTGGTAACTTAGACAACATAACATCCTGTATCGTGACGCTTTATGTAAATACGAGCACGAAAATACAAGCACAACCTCTGCATTCAGAGTATACCAAAGGATGGCCCATGTACGGTCGGCATCAAAAGCCCCGTCGCTTCTGCTTCTCTCTTCATGGACTTTGAAAATCAGTTTAGCAGATCAGGTGCAAACGACGCTGACGACACTGTCTTGCCAAATGAAGTTAACAGTGTCACTGACTGCAGACTCGCCACACTGATTTTCAAAGGCCGTGGAGAGAAAAAGGACGAGAGTCGACAGGACTTTTACTGCCGACTGTACCACAAGGCTTCACAGATCCCATATTCTGAGATGAGTTTATCTTTGAACAGTGAGTGACGTAATGTTTTCCAGGTAACGACAATTCTTTTTTAGGAGGGGAGGGAGAACTCTGGTGACAATGTGGCCGAGAAATGAACGCTCTCAGGATGACTACTTTTTTTTTTTTTTTAACCCGTTGTTTCCACTGTCTTGAGTCCACTAAGTGACCAGGTATCATGGGGCGTTATACCTTAATAAACTGCCAGCTAACCTGGATTTATGATTATTACTCTGGTGCATGACAGGACTAAAGTGGTGACGAAATATGAAGTACTCATAAATGACCTGAAATGTAAAAAGCAAAGAAAGTGCAACTCAGCTTTTTTCACACCCGATGAATTACTTTGTTCAAATGTAGATTAAATGCCTCATTTGCGTATCTGATCCCCGGTATATTAAGAATGTCCTGTTGTACTGCAGCCATCAAACGATTCTAATAAAGATTAATACCCCTCTGGTATCAGTTAATAATAAGGCTCCCTCACAGCACTGATTCAGTTATAATTAGTACTCTAGCATTATCGGACATGACTCACACTCGTATCTAGGTTTGCTCCAGAGCCACTTGACATTTCTGCTAGAGCGAGTTGACTCTAACCTGACAATGATCCGTAACGCATTTCAGCTCAAGTGCAATCAGACTGGAGGATTGATTTGTCTAATAACCAAGGAGACATGATTTGTCTAAGCACCAAGAAAACTCATTTCTAACTCATAACAAAGCCTCATCGGAATAACCAAGAAAACTCATTTCTATCTCATAACAAAGCCTCATCCGCTTTCATGTCACCACGACACAATACTGAAGCTGTTACCCCGCTGTAAGGGGTCACCTTGACGTGGTGGCGGGGCTTGAAGCGTGGCTGGCAGTGCCACCTACTTTGGGGGCATGCCTACCTTTGTAGGGTTCGGCATTTGTCAGCCTCGTGGACCAAGCACCCCCTACATCACTGGTGGAAAAGGCCTGCTGGTGATGTTAGTCCCTGTCCAGTTGCCATCTAGGGCAGGACTGCTGCCTCCCCACGTCTCTGCCGTGCGTGGCGTCCCGTAATGGTGGGAGACGGGAGTCCTGGAGGTTGAGCGATGCTGCACGATGCACCTTGCAGCTAGTTAGCAATACACCTCTTTAGTCCCTTATTCTGGCTAGATGGGCGGCCTGGTTGGGTCCGACCAGGTCAATCGGCTGGTCACGCTTTGGCTAGGGTCAAGTGGGCACTGGGGGGCCTGGTGGCTCCTATCGTCCTTGAGTCACCCTTCCCCGGGTCCCCCGGTGGTTACCCGCGTATACTCTCCCGCTACCTCTGGGGTCGCCATTGGTGTTCTCCCTGGCACATGACCTCCCCTTATTGGGCTCCATGGTGGGTGGAAGGGTGTGGGAATGAAGTTTTTTTTTGTTTGTTACATGGAGGAAAAAAACAATGAATCGGCCGGCACCCTGATNGATGCCACGACCCTCTGGCATGTCTGAAGGACCATCTCTGGATTCTCCATCTCTTGTGGCGACCCTGGAGCCTTACGAGGCAGCCAGTGCATGTCGACCTCCAGCTAGGGGGTCCCGTCACCGCCCCACGAGAGTAGTGCGGTCTGTTTTCGACCTGCATGAAAAAAAGGAGTCATTTGTAAAATTCTTGGTTGTGCATTCCAAAGAAAGAGTAGATCTGAGGAAGTGTGATGTGTTTGCCATGCATAGAACATTGGTGAATGTTTGTGGTAAATCCCCTAAGGTTATTCCTCAGGCAGATGGTAGTTTGATTGTAGAAGTGGCTGATAAAGAAGCGAGTGCTAGTATGTTGTCCCTGACCCTTTTGGGGGATCAGCCTGTGACCTGTTCTCCTCATTCTTCTTTAAATTCCTCTAGAGGCGTCATTTATGCTAGAGACTTGATGATGTACGATGAGGCACGGTTAACAAGAGAACTTGCTGATCAGCATGTTGTAAAAGTGGAACGAATTACAAAGAAGATTGGTGGTGACCTAGTTCCAACGCCGACGCTGATCATAACATTCGACCTTCTCCATGTTCCTGAAATTTTGACTGCTGGTTGGTACCGTTTTCAAGTAAAAGAGTATGTTCCAATGCCAAAGAGATGCTTTCACTGCCAACGTTAAGGTCACACTGGTCGGTCCTGCCGGCGTCTAGCCCTTGGCTTGCCTCCACTGTGTGTTTCATGCGGGATGGACATTCATGATGGGAAGGACTGCGTTGGTCCTGAGTCTTGTGTTAACTGTAGTGGTCGCTATGCAGCATCATCTAAGTACTGTGATCAATACAGGTTTGAGAAGGAGGTTTTGTCCTTGTGTACCAAGGAAAGGCTAAGTTTTCCTGAGGCTAAGGACCGTGTACGACCTATGTTTGTTCGCCAAGGAGTTACATTTACTGCCGCACTCTCCAGATCGAGTCCAAGCGTCTCCTCTAGGAATTTGACTTCCCAGTCGCATTCAAGAGCACGTACTTCTGTGTCTGACAATAGTTCTGTCCTCAAGCCATCCACTTCGGCTGTAGGTCCGGTTCAACCTGCTTGTGGTGAATCTCAAGAGTCTTCCCAACCCTCAATTGTAGTGTCTTCTCCAGTCTCTGCTCCATCTGCACCTGGCAATCGTCACCATTGCTCATCAGAGACCTCTGAACAGGAGGACAGACCACGTAAAGTCCCTGTGGTTGACCCTTCTGTCGACACCTCTCCTGTTCCTTCTGTCCAGCAGGCCGAGGGAGCTGGCCAGGTGTCGGCAGAAGATGATGGTTCAGCTCTGGTCCAGTCCCCACCCGGGGATGTTATTGAACAGCTCGTTGGTGTTTCAGATCCGATGCATGAGACGGTCTCCTCAGGTGACTCGAGTCCTGTGGACTCTATTGCCACTTCTGGGGTTTCTGGTGGGGGCACTGACCGTCCAACATCTCTAAAGGTGGCCCCCAAGCCGCTTTCCAAACAAACTCATGTGCCCTCTCCAATAAGGAGACTAGTAAAACTTCCTTCCTCATCCTCTCGTTTGCCTTCAGATGTAAGGCAGAGGGTGCGGGTTTCTGGTGCTGGACAGGCTCCTCCAAAGGGATTTCAGAAGCCTCAATCCAAACTCGCTCGGTCTGGACAGACTCCTCCAAAGGGCTTTCATAAGTCTCCATCCAAACCCGCTCGGTAATACTAATCAATATGGCTCAGTCAGTTCCAATTTGTCTTCAATGGAATTGTAGAGGTGCCATGACAAATTGGGAGGATTTGCAGTTACTACTCTCTGCTCCGAATCCGCTCTGTCTGTCTCCAGGAGACAATGGTGGGGAATAGACCGTTTCCTTCTATCAGGGGGTATAAGGTATTCCGTGCATCTCCTCCTGGCGGTCACAGCCGTGGATGTGCCATTCTGTGCCGATCTGATGTCCCCTTTATTTCCTTTACAATCCAATCTCATCTTCAAGTTCTAGCGGTACAGTTGCACGTTGAGAGGCGTTATACCATCTGTTGTCTGTACCTTCCACCTTCCATTCCTGTTATGCGAGCAGATCTGGAGACTCTTATTAGTCAACTTACACCCTCTTTTCTACTCCTTGGTGACCTTAATGGCCGCCATCCTTTGCAGGGTGACTCACTTTCAAATCCCTTGGGTGATCTTCTTGCCTCTTTGGTTGGGGATTTAGATTTGGTGGTCCTAAATGATAGGAGACCGACCCATTTTCATGTTCAGATTGTAACGTATTCTGTCATTGACCTAACCATTTCCTCCTCTGATTGTGCCCTTGATTTCTATTGGGAGGTTTTGGATGATCTGCCTGGTAGTGACCATCATCCTGTGTTGGTCCAGACTACTCGCGCTGTTCCTGCAGCCCGTATGCCACGCTGGTGTCTGGATAGGGCTGATTTGTCTCTCTTTGAGGAACTGTATGTATTTACCTACAAGGTTACTGATTTTTCAACTATTGATGATGCTGAACGTTATTTTACTAAGACTCTTCTCTCAGCAGGGGTTCATTTCATCCTACGTACTTCTGGTGTTTTTTTCCTGGAGACCTGTCCCATGGTGGAATGATGACTGCTCTACAGCGAGAGAAGATTACAAAACGGCTGCCCGTCGGTATTTTGCAAATCGTGATGTTGTTTTTCTAAAAATCCAGTTTCGCAAAGCAAGTGTTCACAATAGACGGGTCATGAAGGATGCTCTTCGCAACTCGTGGAAGACGTATGTTTCTACAGTTACGTCCACTACTCCAATGACATTGGTGTGGAAAAAGGTGCGCAAGATTTCTTGTAGGTTCTCGCCCCCCTCCCCACTGGTGTTGCTACTTAAGGGCGATCTTGTATCTGCACCAGATGCAGCAGCCTCTGCTTTTGCAGATCAGTTTTATGCTGTTTCAAAAAAAGATCCTTCTAAACCGTGTGCTAGCTTTCGTAGGAATCAGGAGAGGCTGGGTCTTGACTTTCATTCCTATGGCGGAGAGCCGTATAACTTAGATTTTAACCTCAGTGAGCTACGTGCTGCCATCCCAGAGTGTGGTAACACTGCTCTCGGGCCTGACGAAATTCCATAAGTTATGCTTCGTCATCTACCGACGGATTCACTTCAGTTTTTATTGGATCTTTTTAACAGGGTTTGGGGCGAGGGCTCTATTCCCAAGAGTTTTCTCTTTTTTTTTTATGCAAGGAAGAAGGAACCAAAGGCCACAGGCTTGCAAACTGTTCTTTCCAAGAAAAAGAAAAACAATACAAAAGAGAGCCAAATTCAAGATCCATTCATTTCGAGATGCCTGGACACACTGCGTTTGAAAGACTGGAGATCATAGGAAGTAGGAAATACAGACAGAGGAAGACAGTTCCAGAGTTGACCAGTTGCATAAATGAAAGACTGGGAGTAACGATTAACTCTTGCATTAGAGAGTTGGACAGAATAGGGATGAGAGTTTGTTGCTAGACGGGTACTACGTGCCCGTCGTAGAGGTGGAGGGATGCAAGGAGACAGTTCAGAGGAACAATGACCGTTGAAGTAGCGATAGAAGAGAGATAAAGATGCAACAATGTGGCAAAGAGACAAAGGGTGAAGGGAATCAGTAAGAGGAGGAGAGTTAATGAGACGAAAAGCCTTTGACTCCACCCTATTGAGAAGAGCTGAATGTGGGGAGCCTCCCCACACATGAGAGTTGAACTCCATACACGGACGAATAAAACCCGTGTACAAGGTCAACAACTGTGCAGGGGTAAAGAAAGTTAGGAATCGGCTCAGCACACCTAATCTCTTGGAAGCAGATTTCACAAGAGATGTAATATGTTCTTTCCAAGACAAATCCCGAGAGAATGAAACCCCAAGCATGTTCAAGGATGATGCAGGACAGAGCTGGACATTATTAAACATTAGTGGGTAATGCTGAGGAAGATTTTGTCAGGTTGATAAGTGTAAGAACTGAATTTTTGATGCATTAAAAATAACAAGATTATTTTTTCCCCAATCAGAGATAGGAGCCAAGTCAGACATTAGGTGTGCCATAGCCTCATCCCTTTTTTGTTGAAGTAACTGCTGAGATGGACGTTGTGGAAACCGAATGGAAAGGTGAAGGGTGGAATCATTAGCATATGAGTGGATAGGGTTAGATGTGCAGCTTAGAAGGTCATTGATGAATAAAAGGAAGAGATTTGGTGATAGGACAGAGCCCTGAGGAACACCACTGTTGACAGGTCTAGGAGAAGAACGATGGCCGTCTACAATAGCGGCTATAGAACGACCAGAGATGAAGGCACAGATAGAAGGATAGAAACCGTAGGAGGGCAGTTTGGAAATTAAAGATTTGTGCCAGACTCGATCGAAAGCCTTTGAGATGTCAAGTGCAATGGCAAAGCTTTCACCAAAGTCCCGAAAGGAGGATGACCAGGAGTCTGAAAGGTAAGTGAGAAGATCGCCAGTGGAGCGTCCCTGACGGAATCCATACTGACGATCAAAAAGAAGGTTGTGAGAGGAAAGATGCTTTAAGATTCTTCAGTTAAGAATTGACTAGAAAACTTTTGAGACACAGGATGTTAAAGCAACTGGACGATAGTTAGAGGGTAGAGAATGGTCACACTTCTTTGGAACTGGCTGAATGAGAGCAAACTTCCAGCAAGAAGGAAAGGTACAAGTTGATAGACAAAGGCGAAAGAGTTTACCTAGGCAGGGTGTAAGCACAAAACACAGTTTTTGAGGACAACAGGAGGGACACCATCAGGCCCATTTGCATTGTTAGTACTGAGGCCAGTGATGGCAGAAAATACATCAGCTGAAGAAATTTTAATGTCAGTCAAGAGGAAGTCAGGGGGGGGATGTGATGGAGGAATAGCACCGGAATCGTCTAAGGTGGAATTGGAGGAGTCTGAGTGAAGAGATCTGCTTTATCAGTAGAAGAAATAGCTACAGAGCCATCAGAGTAGAAAAGAGGAGGGAAGGATGATGAGGTAAAGTTGTTGGAAGGGTTTTTGGCAAGATACCAGAAGGAGCGAGAAGAATTCGAGTTGGAGAGTTGAGGACATTTAGCACGGATGAAATTATTTTTAGCAGAGCAAAGAACAGATTTAGCACGATTCCAGGCACAAATATATAAAAGATGTGATTCAGCGGTGGGTTGGCTCCGGTACCTCTTATAGGCCCTCTCCTTGTTGCTGACAGCATTAGAACAAGCGTGATTAAACCAAGGCTTTCTTGCATTAGTCAGAGGATATGAGAAAGAAATGTATGCTTCCATGCCCGAGAGAATAACCTCCATAATGCGCAAGGCACACTCAGATGGCTCCCGGGCATGGAAGCAATAATCATTCCAAGGAAAATCAAAGAAGTACTGCCTGAGGGCCTCCCAATCTGTAGCTCCAAAGTGCCACAGGCGGCGTTTCTTTGGAGGGTCCACAGGCCATACCGGAGCGATAGGACAGGGTAAGGTAATAAGGTTATGATCGGAGGAGCCCAACGGGGAGAAAAGATTAACAATGTAAGCAGAAGGATTAGTATGTTAGGAAAAGGTCAAGTATACGGGTAGGGTGCTGTACAAGCTGCTCTAGGTCATTAAGGATAGAAAAGATGTAGGCTTGTTCACCAGGTGGATCAGTGAAAGGAGAGGAGAGCCAAAGGTGGTGGTGAACACTGAAATCTCCTAGAATGGAGATTTCAGAGAAAGGAGAAATGGATAGAATGTGTTCCATCGTTGAAGTAAGATAGTCAACAATTTTTTGATAGCCAGTAGAATTAGGAGATAAGTAAACAGCACAGATATATGTAGTCAAAGAATGACAGGAAAACCGAAGCCAGAGAGTAGAGAATTCAGTAGAATCAAGTTCAGGAACACGAGAGCAAGATGGATCATTGCATACATATACGCAACAGCCACCTTTGGCTTTGAAATGAGAATAGAGAAATTAGGAGGATACAGAAAAGGGTTTGCTGTCAGTTGCCTCAGACAGCTGAGTCTCAGAGAGAAAGAGAAGGTGAGGTTTAGAGGAGAAGAGGTGGTGTTCAACGGAGTGAAAGTTAGAGGAAAGGCCGCGATTGTTGGGTGTTGTCCTCCCCATTCCCAAGCCTGGTAAGGACCATTTCCAGGTTTCAAACTATTGCCCAATTGCTTTA
This sequence comes from Birgus latro, assembly GCA_018397915.1. Taxonomy (NCBI): domain Eukaryota; kingdom Metazoa; phylum Arthropoda; class Malacostraca; order Decapoda; family Coenobitidae; genus Birgus; species Birgus latro. The sequence goes on along the minus strand of JAGKTI010026590.1, from coordinate 4,071 downwards.
ACATTATGTGTGTGCAAGCTATTTGAAAAGATGGTCAGTATCAGGCTTGTGTGGTTTCTAGATAAGGGTTGCTTTCTCTCTCCTTCTCAGAGTGGTTTCCGTAAATTCCGATGTACTTCGGACAACCTTATCAGGCTCGAGGCATCTATCTGTGAAGCTTTTGCCTCTAAGCAACATCTTGTGGCTGTTCTTTGACCTTGAGAAGGCTTACAACACTGCCTTTTTTATTTTCTTTTTATGTGTCCGACTCTGGGCATAGGCTTTACAGCTTGCTATCAAGGCCCAGCCGTCCTCCTACATACCATACACCTCTACATGTCGCCACTTCGGTGCTAACACCCACCGTCCATATTGAATACATGCTAGGGCTGTCTCATACAGGACTGGTGTATTGGTATTAGCGGGGTATTTTTACGACATGTCGGCGGGTCTTCTGGTAGATCAGTAAAGCCTGATTTAATGAAATTCAAATCCTTAAACTGTTCCCTGTCCCAGCGAGGATTCGAACCTGGGCCCGTCGGGACTGCAAGCCAACTCTCTACCGATCGAGCTACCGCCTCCCCATGGCCTGGCGCCATGGCATCCTCCAACACCTTCATGACTTTGGTTTACGCGTTCGGCTGCCATTGCTGCTTGAAGACTTCTTGACTGATCGTGTGTTTCGGGTCCATGTGGGCTCTACCCTCTCTGCACCGCTGTGCCAGGAGGAGGGTGTCCCACAGAGGAGTGTCTTAAGTGTCTCCCTGTTTGCTGTGGCCATCAATGGTATCCTTGACACTGTGCCTGCTGGGGTATCCTCATCTCTTTACGTGGATGATTTAGCCATATTGTTTTCTGGCCCCCGCATGTCTGCTATTGAGCGTCGTATACAGCTTGCCTTGGACAAGATTTCTGCCTGGGCAGCTTCCAAGGGTTTTCGGTTTTCCCCTTCCAAAACTGTGGCTATGCACTTTTGTAGGATGAAAGGGGTACACCCAGACCCTGATCTCCAGCTTTGTGACAGGAGACTCCATTGTGTGGCAGAAACGAAATTCTTGGGCCTGACGTATGACCGCCGTTTGACTTCGGTTTCACACTTGGCAAATCTTAAAGTATCATGTATGAAGGCTCTCAATCTGTTAAGGGTTCTGTCCCATACCTCTTGGGGTGCTGATCAGAGGACACTCTTGAATCTGTTTCAGGCTTTTGTAAATCCAAGCTGTCATATGGCTGTGAGGTCTACTCCTCTGCCAGAGTCCAGACTGAAAACTCTAGATGCTGTGTATCATGCTGGTTTTCGCCTTGCAACTGGCGCTTTTCGGTCATCTCCGAGTCCCAGTTTTTTTGGTGAAGGCTGGTGTGCCTCCCTTAAGTCTGCTGCGTCAATCTATTGCAACGCTGTGCTGGCCCCGGATTCATCGCTTTCCAGACTCACTTGCCTGTGGGTGTGTGATGAAACAGTCTTGTTTTTTGTATTATCGTAGGCACCCTCGCATGCCACGTCCGTTTGGCTTTAGGGTTTGGGATATCATGGAGGATTTTGGTTTGTCAGGAGTACCTGTCAATCCGGTTCGGATCCCGAGGGTTGCGCCATGGATCTCGCCCAAGGTAACTTTCTGCAGATTTTGGGCAGGCTCAAAGGATTCTGTCGTTCCTCAGTCTCTTTTACAATTATTTTTAGAACATTCTTCTAGTCATGATGTAGCGGATGGCTCTAAATCCGCCTCTGTGTTGGTTTTGGAGTGGTATTTCCCAGTTTTTGCCGTGGAGGTAGTCTTCCATTGGCTGCCTCAGATTGTACTGCAGAGTTGTCAGCTATTGTTTTAGCCCTGAAGTTGATGTTTGTTCCCCAAGACACTCATTTTACTATTTTTAGCGACTCTCAAGGGGCACTTATGGCCCTGGATTCTTTTAACTCCTCCCATCCTCTGGTTTTAGCTATTTTGGAGTGGCTGTTCCTCATTCGTCGTCGGGGGAAGAGTGGATTTCTGCTGGGTTCCTGCACATGTTGGTGTGGTGGGCAATGAGAGGGCAGATACATTAGCTAATGCTGCGGCTTCTCAACAGCCCCCATCCGACTACCCATTTCCTGCTTCTGATATAACCCCTTACTTCCGGTCCAGAATTCATACGTGCTGGCAGAGACACTGGGATGGTGTTGCTCATAATAAACTAAAGGAAATCTTTCAGAGAGTGGTTGTGCCAAGGGTTCTTCCCTCCCTGCCACGGCGTTTGGATGTGGCTCTTGCTAGGCTTCGCATTGGTCACTCTCGGCTTACACATGGGTTCCTCATGAGTGGTGAGACTCAACCACTGTGATGATTGCCTTGTTCCCCTTACTGTCCGTCACTTGCTGGTCGAGCGTCCAAGTTTGGGGGACCTACGTCAACGATTCCTCCATAGCCATAGAGGGACAGATGGTGCCTACTGTCTCTCTTCGATGCTTGGTGGAGCCTCTACCAATTTTACTGATGTTTTTCGTTTTCTTCAGGAGGCAGGCCTCCTTCCACTTTTATAAGTAATTGTTATTTTATAATCTATACTTTTATACTTTTCAAAGCTTTATTCCTAGTAAGTTATTAACTTTATTTTGAGTATTCACTTTTTATTTGCTGCATGTTTTAGCTTGTTGTCCGGCGGCATATGACCCTGGCAGTTGCGCCGCCAGATTTTAATACAATCAATCAATCAATTACTGAAGCTGTGAGATTGGCTTTGTCGCTTCAGATGAAAACAATCAGACTGTAACGCGCAATAAAGCACTGCCTACTTTCCTGCAACAAATCGTTACCCGAAGTTTGTTGTTGGGGCAATTCTCCTGTTCTTGAACCTGTACTGAGGATGGAAGCAAACAAACTATCCTGGATCTTGTTATCTCAAACAGAAATTGATTCTGCAATAGAATTACCTCAGGTAGACACCGACCTATCTTCACACCAAGGCATTTCTGGTGATATATGCTTGTCTTACTTGACACTTGCCTGTAGACGAGCTCCCGAGAGAACATGAACCCGTCTTTAGCACTGATTTTATCATAGAGTATAATGGACTGATTGGGTGAAAAGGACAGTTGCCAGGTAAACCCTTACCAGGGTAGGAAGTTTCTCAAAGATAGCCTCTTCTCACTGTTAATATGCTTTCTGTCCACCTTCCCTTGTTTCACATAAATGGAAATAAACTTTCTAGACTAAATAACACACCAACCAATACTTTCTAACATTTACGAACGAAAAACGATTGATGCAGTGAAAGACGAAATGTAGGTATGTCACAGGTTAATGTAACACACAGGTATACAGAGAAAAAAAAAATGATTATTTCGTAAGATTCTTATATATTTCTAGGCACTGATTTAAAAAATAAAAACCATTTTACTTTATCACGTAAATTAAAAACTTTTTTTTTTTTAGTTTTCAGTTATAGGTTTTTGCACTATGTAGTTATTTACATAAGGATATTTTATTAAAATTTTAATATCTCTGAATGTAGTATTTTCTAATATTAAAATTATTGTTTAAAGCAGCCAGAATATACTTCGAACAACAACACAGTGATGAGTCACACCAGTACTGGGGTGCAGCAAACATATCTCAGAGTGGTTCAGTTGACTAGTGCACTTATAAATTACATTCAGTGGAGTTTTTTTTTCTTTTTTAATCACAGTGATATTTATTGAAAACATTGCACTGATTCTTGGCTTATTGCACTGATGCAAGTTGCCAACTGCAGAAGCTTGGCAGGGATTATAATGCAGAAGAATGGATACTATAGGTTCATCTAAAGGAAGCTTGAAAGGAGTACTTCATCACAATGGTAATAAATATCGATCAGTACCTGCTGCTCATTCTGGGCATTTAAAATAAACGTACCAGAATTTGGTAAGTCTCCTCGAGAAAATCAGCTACAATGAACACCATTGGTTCATATCTGGGGACCTTAAAGTTCTGTGTATCATACTTGGTCAGCAGTCAGGGCATATAAAATTCCCATGTTTTCTCTACGAGTGGGACAGCAGAGCCAAGGATTTACATTGGATTCAGAAGGAATGGCCAAACAGAAGAAGTTTACAGCTTGGTAACAAAAACATCATCA
>JAGKTI010026589.1:0-13542 GCA_018397915.1 Birgus latro | reverse complement strand
ACACACACACACACACTATCTATCTATCTATCTATTGCCAGACGCCTTAATCCGGTAAGGGGTGGCCACAAGCAAATCGCCTCGATGTCGCTCTGTCCCCCGCCATTTCAATGCCCTGCATCCAGCTCACACACCCCTCTCTAATATACCTCTCCACTCCATCCTTCCATTTCATCCTTGGCCTCCCCCTCCACCTCACTCACATACACTCTCCTCGTCAGTCTCTCGCTCTCCATCCTCTCCACATGGCCAAACCACTTTAATGTGTTTCTCCTAACGCTTCCTAACACATCCACATCCACACCACACCGCTCCTTCACTTCCTGATTTGTCAATCTGTCTCTCCATATGACTCCACATGCTCCTCTCAAATAACTCATTTTTGTGGTAGATGGGGGCGTCTATCATCCACCGACTTGGTGTAGTGATACCCTGTTGTTGGGGTAGCTCAAAACTGAGTGGCAAGCCAAATGATTTCCTGTAAACCAGGAAAACATTTACAACGCTGGGTGGTAACCTTATAACCAACCAACACATGTTCCCTACGTGACGACAAGTGGATTGGCGAAGAGTTAGTGCCCCGTCCCGGAAAACAACTGACTAAAAATACGAACAAGAAAACACACACATACACACACACACACACACACACACACACGCACACACTTAAAATAAGATTTACTCAGGCCATGGTGGCACTGCACATAAAAAAAAAAGTGGATTTTCACATTAAGGTGGAACAAGAAGAAACTCTCTTCACAGACCTGCGGCCCAATTACTGAAGCCCATTTTTAATAGTTTCTCCCTCTGAAACTCATATAATATGTGAAACTGTTTTGTAACATGTCGAATTAACTAAGTTTTTCAAGCAGAGCAACTTTTTATGTCATAAACAAGTGGCTAGAATGACTCATTGCCAAAACTGAAAATTGCTACATAATCAGCTGATGCAACAGCTGCCATGCCAAATCAACTTAAAAATTTAAGCTGAGCAACTTTGTATTTCATAAGAATGTCGGTAAAATGCCTCCTTAGAGCCGAAATTGAAAATTGCCAGTCTTTGGGTGTGCCCACACCAGACGCGACAAGCGATGAGGTGGCATCGAGCAATGAGTGGCGAGGAGAGCGTCAATGAGATGCCTGTCATAATAGGCAACATCTCGAACAACAGATGGTAATATACCGTTCATTGGTGCATATAAATCATTGTCCAAGCAATAAAGAAAGTTGTTCCTTGCTGAAAATGCACATCTGAAACTATCTGCCTGTGAAGACACCTTGGCTTTACGAGTTTAACCCGTCCAGTCCCGACCGCTTTTTTTTTTTTTTTTACCCGGCCTACCCCCAGATCCCGAACGATTTTCAACTTTTTGTTTTTTGGCTGAAACCTTCGCTTTTGGCGAGAAACATCGAAAATTCATAGAGAAATCGCTATTCTGGGGTTAGAAATGTTGATACAGGTGTCACTCAACCTTACGTTTTCCTTCTTTTTCATGGTACCTGGCTAAAGAAAACGAACTATGAAAGGGTTAACTAATTCAAGCCACTTTAAATTACGTATTTATATCATTTATTTGGTACGAATTTATGTGTAGTACAAGGCTATATTGGTCTTCACACAATAATATAGGAGTTTATAAGCATTGTTCACTCACCCAAAACCCCAGTACTGTATATGGCACCTTCCTTTACAACAGTACCACCTCATCACATCTGTTTGTTTCTACCTCTAGCTTCTTTTTTTCTTTGTCCTCCACCTCAGGAATCACTTTCACCATGAATTTCGTCATTGGAGAGAGCGTGGGGCAACATATCTTTACTGGCCAGGTTAGTGCTAACATGTAAATTGCCCAGTGTGGGGGGTAGGGGGGAAGGGGGGTTAGGTGGGGCCAGGCAGTATCACCGCTTGACAGCAGGTAGAGGAAGGTCTCCCACATGTCTACCAAAAAGGGGGGTTAGGTGGGGCCAGGCAGTATCACCGCTTGACAGCAGGTAGAGGAAGGTCTCCCACATGTCTACCAAAAATCACCCGCGAATGTTGAAAAATGTGCACACAATGGGCCTTGCAATTGGGTGACATACGATGCACGTCATTGGGTCTGTCCGCGGAAAAAAGTAGTGACGTGCATCGTACGTCGGTGGGATTCAGCGGGTTAATAAGTTGTTCAGTAGACATAATTACCTGAACCCAGCCACTCCAGCATGGAGTACCAGCACGACTAAATGATGAATAAAATGCCTGGGAATGTCACTAGGCAGTGCGCGACATTTTGGAACATGCTGCTTTGCACAGCGATGAAAGTGGAGGATGAGCGGAGCGACAATCTTCCTCACTCTTTCAGTGTTGCCAGCCACATTGAATTTGGTGAGTTTTGTGTTGGCTCATCCCTCCCCACTCGTATCTCCCCGCTCTTCACGTCCAGTGTGGCCGTACACTTATGATGCCTCATCTGACGCAATAGCTGACATGTTAAATCGACTCAAAATTTCATGCTAAGCAATTTTCTGTTCATAAGAAAATCGCTCAGAACTCTACAAGAGCAACTATTCGACCTTTCCTTGAAAGATTTAAAAAAAAAAATCCCCCTGTTGTACCAATTCCGGACATGTCAGCTTCGCCGCAGGTAAAAATACACTGAACAAGCCTGTTCCAGAATTTACTGTTGTATACACGAAAGAAGAGGAATGCTAGTTAAATGATGCTTTATAGGACTGAAGAGAATATGGATTTCATGTGAAAGCACATGTATTGTGTCTCCAGTAGCTGAGGAGACATTTAAGCAGGGACTTCTTGAAGAACCAAAAATAATAATAACTATAATAATAATAATAATAATAATAAATTGATACAGAACTATCAGGGTGTAATATGGGGCTACAAAAAAATTTTAGGACTGAAGCACCCGAAAAAACTTCTGGAATGTTTGCTGGACAGAAATGCTTCAGATGCTTCTGCAACTAAAAAAAGCAGTGGTAAGTGAAATGGCTTAGAGAAAAACTAATGTAATACTGCAATAGGCTACACAGTAGTTCTTTTACCTAAACTTGACACGAATTTTTGCACTGATGCAACTGGTTTCTTGAAGCTCAGTGACAGAGTAAGACAATGTAATGGCTGTAAACCCTTTCCACAGCACTTCTTCATAACTTACATCATATTCAACCGCTAATCTTTTCGTAGAGAATAGTAGGAATTACAGGCATCATTAGATTAAAAAGGGTACAGTTAACATTTCTTTCTGTTAGAGGCTATCTCCTGATATACAAGTGGACTTCACCCGATACTGTATACTGTATACAGTAATTTGTCACATACCATGTTGCGTGCCCGGGATGCTATTAGAATATTGTAGAAATGGTACTTACTCTACAGCCTCTGTATCGGCTAATACGGAAAGTTGCTAAGGTCATGCTTCAAAAGTTTGGGGTTACCATTATGGTTAACTTTTTTATAATGACCAGTTCCATCATTTGTAAGTGACCCTGACTACAATTAGGTTTATATACCTTCACATTTTCCTTGTAAATATACGGTAGGCAACATGGAAACATGTTTTACATGTCATTGCTTATTGTGGAGTGGTCAGGATATGCAGTGAAAAGTAAGGGTTAATACAACTAACCAGTTTTATCCCGCTATATCACACCTTTCATTAACCCGAGTCGTCCCGTCGATGTATGGGTACGTCGCAACGTTTTGTCACAACTAGACCCATCGACGTACTGGTACGTCGCGCAATTGCAAGGTTCATAATTTGCACAATTTTCAAGTTTCACGGGTTATTTTTGGTAGGCATATGTGGGAGACCTTCCTCTATCTGCTACCAAATGGGGATACTGCCTGGCCCCACCTGACCCCCCCTTCCCCCCACACTCAGCAATTCACCTGTTAGCAGTGACCTGGGCAATAAAGACATGTCACCCCACAGTCTCTCCAATGACGAAATTCACGGTGAAAGTGATTCCTGAGGTGGAGGACAAAGAAATAAAGAAGCTAGAGCAAGAAACAAACAGAAGTGATGAGGTGGTAATGTTGTAAAGGAAGGTGCCATATGTGGATGTGTTTGGTGACTGAACAATGCTTCTATTGCCTATATATCTGTGTGAAAACCAATATAGTCTAGTACTACACATAAATTCGTACCAAATAAGTAAATAAATACGTAGTTCAAAGTTGGTTGAATTAGTTTACCCTCCCTTAGTTCGTTTTCTTTGAGGTCAAATACCGTGAGAGAGAACGATAGGTAAGGCTGACTCGTCACCTGTAGCAAAGTTTATAAGCTCAAGAGGGCAATTTCTCTAAGAATTTTCGATGTTTCTCGCAAAAAGCGAAGGTCTGAGCCCCCCCCCCCCCAAAAAAAAACGAAATTGCTCGGGACTGGGGGGTATCGGAGGTAGGAAATCGGTCAGGACGTAACAGGTTAAACTGCCTTTACATACATAAATACAGTATCTCTCTCTCTCTCTCTCTCTCTCTCTCTCTCACACACACACACACACACACACACACACACACACTCAAAATAAGATTTACTCAGTCCATGGTGACACTGCAGGTTTAAAAAAAGAAAAAAAGAAAAGAAAAGAAACGTATTATCACATTAAGGTGGAACAAGAAAATACTGTCTTCATAGACCTGTATATGTAATCCCTCCATTATCCGATGTAACAGAGCCAAAAGCATGTCTGGAAATTGGGTCTGTCTGGATATTTGCCCTAAAGCTTCCGCACCGGTACTTTCGGGCCTTAACCAAACCTAACTCAGAAAACCACCTACCTACCTCCTTACCGGACATGCATAGCACTTATTTACGGCCCTATTCACATAAATATTGGACACAAACCATGAATTAATTGAAATTTAACCAGAAAATAATGATTTAGAGGTGAGTATGGCAAAGATGTTTACCAGTTGACAGCATAGTGAAAGTAGGTATTGGGCATGGAAATCACTATGAAAATCACCTATTTCACAGCTTATGCACTCAAATATGGGCTACAAAGCATGAAACAAATAAAATATAACCAGGAAATGATGATTTAGAGGTGAGTATGGCAAAGATGTTCACCAGTATACAGCATAGTGAAAGTAAGTGTCAGACATGAAAATCACTATGAAAATCACCTTTTTCACAGCCTATGCATGAAATTAATGAAATGGAAAGAATAAAACTAGGATTTTTGCAGTAGTCAGGGTACTTACAACAAGGCTGTGCTCGTCGTGAGGAATAACCCACCGCCTCCTCTCAGACTCTAACAGTATGAAGGTGCACCTGAAGCACCTACATTAATCCACCGTAGCAATTCACTAAATCCTTGGCACTCTGAATTCTTAAAAGTGTGCATTCTTTTCTTACTTGTGCTGCACTTCAAACTCACATTAGCACTTTGCACCAAAGTCTTTTCACTCTGAATTCTAAATTCTTAACACTAAACATTGTTTTTTTTCACTGCACAGAACTGAAATTTCCGTGTGGTCTAGTGGCGAGTTCTTGCTGCTTAGTCACCATCAGAGTCCGAAAGCAGGTTTTGCAGGCGGCCTAGGGGCTCGTCGGGAGTTCGTGGTGATGGACTACCCACCGCAGACAACTCAAAAGACAGCTGCAAACCCACATCCAGTGGCGACTCCACGGTGGCCAATGTGCTGGGCTGTGGCTCGGAGCTGGAAGGCATGTCTTGGGGAGACAGTGGTGTGGAGCCAGGACTGGGCATGGCGGGGGTAGCGGGCCTGAAAAAACTGTCAACGGTTGATTGAGGTTAAGAACGACGATTCTGACGATTGATGATGCGCTGCCTAAAAGCGTGCACTTTCTCCACAAGTCCTAGGGACACATCTCCGTCACACTCCGGGTGTTCAAGGTAGTCCAAGACGAACTCCACATGTTCCCGGAGTGCGCACAGCTTGGGGATGGCTGGAGTAGTGGCGCGCTGAGAGGAGTCCGCATCATCATCGCTGTCCTCATCAGAATCTTCAAGCTGGGTACTTTTACTGGCAACTGAAGATGCGATCTCGATATCAGACATGATCTGATACCCAGGATCGCCCTCGTCATCATCGAACCACTCATGCAATTCGTCGACATCCACATCGTTGCCACCCACACAAAGACGTGCATGGAAGTCATCCATGTCGAAACCTAGAAAGTCATGCACCACATCGGCTCCATGAAGCAGGCGAGACCAACCACTTTCCAGAGTCTTGACAGAGACTTCCTTCCATGCACTGGCCCAGTTGTAGATGGCAGACTTGATGTTGTAGCAATGAAGGTTTTCCACAGTCCGCTGGCCTTGTGTATCCCATCCCTCCCTGCGCTCATCCTCGTCCTCAAGGACAACCATCGCCTTGTCCAGGAACTTTCGCTGGTACAGCCTCTTCGTAGCCATGATCACTCCTTGGTCCAGTGGTTGGATGACAGCAGTAGTATTAGGTGGCAAAAACAAGCACTTAATGTGGCCATTCTCAGCCACCAACTCCTTGTCGGACGGATGCGTAGGTGCTTTGTCCAGAAGAAGGAGGACCTTTACCTGGTCATGCGAGATTCCCAGTGTGTTCATCTGATAATGGTTATCCTCCATGACAAAGTGCTGGTGAAACTAGACTTTGAAGATCTTGGCTGTGAACTGTCACGAATTTCCTACATCGTGAAATTGGGTATCGTAAATCATGACATCGATTGATTTTGCGGGAGCGACGAATAGTTCTGAAATGCATGAGATTTTACTCAATCTCTTAAACGTCCACTCGTGTACTTGTATTTCCATCAAATTTTCAAAACTTTCGTCATTCTTTCGTGAGTGACAATCTTTATGTACAGACAGTGCATTCCTCTGAGCGATAATTTCTGAATTGTCATTTCTTTGCACTTGCCTCCCTAGCCGTTAGGTGGCCACGCCCTTTTCACACGATGCCTCTGTTTAGATCAAGCATCGAGTCAGTCGTCCGAGTGACAGTCTCGGAGAAAGGAAGTGCTGTCCGCAAAGCTCGAGCGGGTCTCTTTTCTTAGCGATCTCAGAAGTCTCGGCTGTATCGGCGTGAATTCCCGAAGCTCCCACTAGCCTGGTGATCGACTGTATGAGCGGCGGTCTCATTACTGATTAGTATTTCTTTTGTTTTTCCTAGGTTTAAGGTTCTTCAGTTATTTAGCTCAGTGCTTTATTTAGCTATTTGTCTGAGTGCTTGAGTGAGTGCATTTCCCTTTAATTTTGAATAATTCATGTAATGTAAATTTATTTTCTTGTAATTAATAAATTTACAGTTCATTTTCTTGAGCTTTGTTAAATGTACAGTCGTGTTTGGTTTCCCCACATGTTTAGTACACTTTGGCTACTCAAAGTTAGCACTACTCCTTATATTAATCACGACTGGTACTTAGGCCAGCTCTTGGTATTAATTCTTAAATCCGTTGTGCTAGTTAGGAGTTTGGCTCAGCCAAGATCCTGTTTATCATTACTATTATTATTATTTTTTGAATGTTAAGGGGAGAAACTAACTTTCTCAGAGGCAAACAGTATAGTAATACAGCCTTCTTGAGCGTTTAGTCTCTGCTGTGTACTGTTGAGAAAGTCTACAAATTCTCGACTCCAGAGAATTGGTGAAGTAAGCCAGCATAAAAGTGAAATCGCCACTTGATTTCACGAGTCGATTCTCTCGTGATAATCGACTCGATAGTTATTCCTAGTGGCCATACTTACATTTCATTTTCCCCCTGACATCTGGCGACCTCATTCCAGGATATAAACTCCTAGCTTTGAAATTATTACCGGAATCACTCACTCACTCTTAGTTAGGTAGACTGCTGCACACCAGCCATCATATCAGTCTCAGTCTTCACTCAGTCTCAATCTGAGCATCATGGAAACCAGTACATACCTACAGGAAGCCAAGGACATTGGGATTACTAACCCCCAGGAAATTAGACATTATGTCCTGTTGAGCTGCAATTACGAGCACCAACACGAGAATGCCGCCCGTGAAGAATGGAAAATTCAGCTTGAGGAACGAGAGAGAGAACATGAACACGAGCGTGCCGAGCGCGAGGAACTTGAAAAACAACGTGAATATGAGGAACGTCAGAAAGAGCACGAGGAACGCGAGAAAGAGCGTGAGTGTGATGAACGTGAGAAAGAGCGTGAGCACGAGGAACGCGAGAAGGAGCGTGAGCTTGAGGAACGCCAGCGAGAACATAAACACGAGCTTAAAGTGCTGAAGCTGAAGCAAGACTCGTTGGCTTCAAGCACATCAGGCGCAGCCAACCCAAGCTCCATGAGTGCTCTCCCAGCACCTGTTCTAGCAACTCCACGCCTCAAGCTTCCTTCTTACAAGGAAGGCGAACGAATCGAGCCATTCATAGCTCGTTTCGAAGACATGGCAAAGCTGAATGATCTGGATGAGGCAGCTAAGCGGCTTCAGTTCCTTAGCCTGTTTGAGGGCCCTGCCCTTGACATTCTCCACAGAATTCGTGGAGATAATCTCACATACGAGATGATGAAGACCGCACTTATCAAAGCGTACAGTCTTACCATTGATGATGCTATGAATCAGTTCATGAAGGCGCGTCTCCAGGAAAAGGAGACAGCTGTACAGTTCCTTGACCATCTCACGGCATACTCAGTCAAGTGGATGGAGAAGGATGAGACTCCTAGCACGCGAGAGGGACTAATCGACCTTGTGCTGCGCACACTGCTGAAAAAGTCGTGGCCTGCTGAACTTATGACCCAGCTCAAGATGTCCAAAGTGAAGGATGCAAACCAAATGGTGGAAAAGGCTGATGCTTTCTTTACTGTGTACAGGTACCAAACTCGTAAGCAGCAGTCTTGGAACAGGACAGATACTGCCAAGCCTGGGAAGCAATCTCAGACTGAACCCCACCATCAAGGCCATTCTCTGAATAATGGTCATAATCCTGGCAAATCGCAGAAGGACCAGGGGCAGAATACACAGAAACCTGACTTGAAGAGGTACAACAAGTACCCTAACCAGCAACAGTACACTAAGTAGCAGCAGTATCAGCCAAGCAATCGACAAACGGGACAAACCTTTTCAGCACCAGCCCCAGTGTATCGGAGGCAGGAGGCAAACGTAGCCTTCATTCCCCAACAGGCGCACAATGGTGCCGTCCCCACCAGCACAGGTCCTCCTTCACAGTTCTCTAGTCCCCCTCAGATGGTGAACTCTCCTCCACAGGCTGTCAGTGCTACTGCTCCGCAGATGGTAAGTACGACTCCTCATGCACCTAGTTCAGGTATGACTCCTCGTGCACCTAGTTCAGGTACGACTCCTCGTGCACCTAGTTCGGGTACAACCTCACAGGCATATAGTCCTGTCACGTTTGAAGAGTTGTGTGCCATGCAGCCTCATCAATGGCTGGCCGCTTCCTCCACAGGCCCTCCCACAGGTAACAGTGCCTTCCTTGTTCAGCGAGGGTTTGTGGGAGGTGTTTCTTTAAATGTTCTGAGAGTCAGTTGTTCCTCAGGTTGCACTGTCAGGCAGAGTCTTGTTCGTCCTGAAGAATATACAGGCAGACAGATCCAAGCTCAGCTTATTGACGGATCACTGAGATTGTTCCCTGAGGCACGTATCCAGGTAGCATCTCCCTTTTACACAGGTTCAACAGTTGCAGTTGTCATGCAAGACTATGTTTGACCTCATTATAGTAACATACCAGGTGCCAAGTCTAGTTGCACCGTAGATGTCACTACTCAGACTTTGGCTGCAGTAACACGAGCCATGGCCAAGGCTCCAAATTGTGTCACCCTAGTGGCCATTGCATTACCGAAAGATCTGATTTGTGGTCAAGATATTGTCCAAGAACGGCAGTCTGACCTGACACTTGCTGTTGTGTGGAAGAAACAAAAGGGTAAAGTGACCAAGTATTCACGGGGTGGACAAGCCAGGTTCCTTCGAAAACAAGGACAGCTCTACCGTGAGTCACAAACACCCGAGGGCGAGGTTCGGCTGCAGTTTGTCGTTCCCACAAAGTACCGCCAAGCAGTATTACAATGGGGTCATTGTTCAGCATCAAGAGATCATATGAGCAAAAACAAAACCCAAGGCCGTATCCGTGCTGACTTTTTCTGGCCAGGAATGGGACAGGATATAGATAGTTTTGTGCATTCCTGCAATGTGTGTCGACATACATCCATTCAGGAATGTTTCCTTCCTGCGCCATTTGAACCCATGCCAATAATCTCTGAGTCATGTGAGAGAGAGGGCAGTGGTAATGTGGGTGCAGACCTGACGTCTCGCCCGTTGGCCCCACAGGACATAATATGTCTAGGGTCTGTACATACATATGTACCATAGGTTACAAGCCCACAGTCATGGCGATCCCAACCGCGGACACCGATGACGAATGGGCAGTCGCGGTGATCCCCCGCGGACCCCGACGACGAGCCTTTATTAGCTGTAAGTGTAGGGCTTGTACATACTGTATGTACCATAGGTTAAGGGGGAAGTTCGAGACCCCTGCAGAGGCAATCTGAGGTTGTGTCTGAATTACCTTGTGATGTGTCTTGAGCTGTGGGCCTCTCTGAGGATTCCCGGAGAATACACAAATTCCACATGAATGTTCACACCCACGCGGGGTGTTAAAATGTGACCTGCCCAAGTTTGCTTAGGGATTCTCGACTTTCCTTTATTAGTTATAAGTGCGTAGTCACGGCGATCCCAACCGTGAACACCAATGACGAACGGGCAGTCACGGCGATCCCAACCGTGGACACTGATGACGAGCCCTTTGTAGCAATAAGTGTGTATTAATAAGTGAGCAGTCACGGCGATCCTAACCAAGGACACCGACGACAAGCCCTTTATTAGCTGTAAGTATAGGTTAAAAAGGGCAAGTATTAAGAAAATAATGGCAACCTCAAATGTACGAAACGCTTGCTGTCAATTGATTTTCAGCTAAAGTGTACTTTATTGTATATGGTTTGACTGCTGGGTGGATGGTAATTGTAATTTAATACAAATTGTCACATTGACACTATTGATACTCCACCTTGACTCATTCCACAGGTACAGTTGGTAGGTGAAGCAGTTTTGATGTGCAGGTCCATTGATTGTCTCTACTGCATGCTGCCACCTCTTCTCCTCTGCCCTCATCGCCTTTATTATTGCATTAATGTGTATCATTATTGCTTAGGTACAGTTACTCTACAACTGTTACACCTACACCGTGTATCACATACACCACGCTACATAACAATTAGTTGTCAATGTAAATGTAGTGAACTTTTGCTCAGTTTGACCTGAGTACAGGGTTTTTCACCACTGTCTCGGAGTTTTTCCCTCAAGCTTGCTTCTCTTTACGTAAATACGAGGTTTTTACGCTCATAGGCGACAGCGCTTTTCTCCTGCAGCAGGATAGTACACACACCACAGTGTGAATCTTGTGTGACTGAGCTTGAGTGTATATAGATATATATATATTGTTAAATTTTTCCAAGAGAAAATTGGATTTTCCAGGGGCGTAATGTCACGAATTTTCTACATCGTGAAATTGTGTATCGTAAATCGTGACATCGATTGATTTTCCGGGAGCGACGAATAGTTCTGAAATGCATGAGATTTTGCTCAATCTCTTAACCGTCCACTCGTGTACTTATATTTGCGTCAAATTTTCAAAACTTTCATCATTCTTTCGCGAGTGACTGTCTTTATGTACAGACAGTGCATTCCTCTGAGCGATAATTTCTGAACTGTCGTTTCTATGCACTTGCCTCCCTAGCCATTAGGTGGCCACACCCTTTTCACATGATACCTCTGTTTAGATCAAGCATCGAGTCAGTTGTCCAAGTGACAGTCTCGGAGAGAGGAAGTGCTGTGTGCAAAGCTCGAGCGGGTCTCATTTCTTAGCGATCTCAGAAGTTTCGGCTGTATCGGCGTGAATTCCCGAAGATCCCACTAGCCTGGTGATCGACTGTATTAGCGGCGGTCTCATTACTGATTAGTATTTCTATTGTTTTTTTCTAGGTTTAAGGTTCTTTAGTTATTTAGCTCAGTGCTTTATTTAGCTATTTGTCTGAGTGCTTGAGTGAGTGCATTCCCTTTGAATTTGAATAATTCATGTAACAAAATTATTTTCTTGTAATTAATAAATTTACAGTTTGTTTTCTTGAGCTTTGTTAAATGCAACAGTCGTGTTTGATTTCCCCACATATTTACAACACTTTAGCTACTCCAAGTTAGCACTACTCCTTATATTAATCACGACTGGTACTTAGGCCAGCTCTTGGTATTAATTCTTAAATCCGTTGTGCCAGCTAGGAGTTTAGCTCAGCCAAGATCCTGTTTATTATTATTATTATTATTATTATTATTATTTGAATGTTAAGGGGAGAAACTAACTTTCTCAGAGGCCAACAGTACAGTGATACAACCTTCTTGAGCATTTAGTCTCTGCTATGTACTGTTGAGAAAGTCTATAATTCTCGACTCCAGAGAATTGGCGAAGTAAGCCAGCATACAAGTGAAATCGCCACTTGATTTCACGAGTCGATTCTCGCGTGATAATCTACTCGATAGTTATTCCTAGTGGCCATACTTACATTTCATTTTTCCCTTGACATGAACCAAGCCTTCACAGAATTGTACCCCACGACAGGAAGGAATCCATCACCCCATGAAGGCACTGAGGCTGCTTTGCACGTCCAACAGTAACGGGCTTGAGCCAGTGCATGCCGTTAGCATTGGCACAACACAAAGCATAGATCCGTTGCTTCGAGAGCTTGCAGCCAGGTATACACTTCTCCTTCTCCTCGGTGAGAGTGTTCGTTGGCAGCATATGGTAGAATTGGCCAGTTTCATCAGCACTGTAGACTTGACTGAGAGTGAGGCCCTCCCTATTGATCAAGCCCTTATCCTTCTCGCGAAACATGTCTACTTCCTCGTCGTTGGCGTCCAGAGCTTCTCCATGGGCCTTATGGTTTGTAAGTCCATGGCATAACTTGAACGCAAAGAGCCAACACTCGGATGCCTTGAAGTCTGGGGTGTCATGTAACCTTGTGAACTTCTCGGCAGCAGCTTTCAGTTCCGTACCACACACCAGCACACCAGCAGCATGTTGCTGATGATACCAAATCAGTGTGGAGCAGTCGATTTCTGCAAACCTGGGAGGAAGGAAACATAACCTTCCTCTCCATGTTCCGTTTGGTTTACGATGTGAAGTCACCTGTGTACTGGTGGAGTTTGTCCCAAGACCTCCTGATATCAAACAAGGTAGAGCGAGGAAGGTTGAATTCACGGAGGATGTGTGGTCGACCATCCCGCATCCACTTTTTCCAATACCTCCTGCTTCTTCTCCAGAGTCAGAACCACTCGTTTCCTCTTCTCGGGCAGCGGGGCCATCATAACACACACGATGAAGAGGCAGAAGAGGAGCAGCAAGGCCTGCAGTAGGTAGGGCATAACCACAAAAGCAAGCACGTGAGCGGCCACGGTGAGAAGTGTGCACTCAATCAAACGGGTGAGCGGGAACTGGGGAAGAGGCAGGCTGGCTCTAGCAGATGTCAGAGCAAGTGGCGCGTAAACACAGCTCTGTTCAG
>JAGKTI010026588.1:0-11170 GCA_018397915.1 Birgus latro | reverse complement strand
AGAGAGAGAGAGAGAGAGAGAGAGAGAGAGAGAGAGAGAGAGAGAGAGAGAGAGACTCAGCTTAACAGTAACCAGCCAATAAAGAGTGACACAACACCCATTTTTAACATATTACCCATGCCACACATCTCATTTTCTATGCCCTATGAAAGAAAACAGGTTGAGGCCCCCTCTATTCATGCCTTACCTGGGCCCACCTGAGTGTCTACCTGTCCTGGGCGTTAATTAGTTACCTGGTGGCCTTTCCTACAAAAACAAATTATACAGATAGCGGTTACAGGTAAGGAGGGAGAGGAGGGGAGGGGACTGGCGGAAAGAAGAGGGGCAAGGAGAGGAAGGGAAGAAAAATGGAGGAGGACGAAGATGACAGAAGGGAAGCGGAAGGGAGATACGAGGGAGATGAGGGAGAGGAAGGAGCTGGCAGGGGGATAGGTGTTCGGGGTAGGGAAGGGAAAGGGGAAAGAAGAATGGGAGAGGAGGGAGTGGGGGAAGAGAGAGGGAGGGATGGCAGGAAGACGTAGGTGGCAGGATGGGGTTAAAGAGGGAGGGAGGGAGAAATGGTATGGGAAGGAGGGAAGTGAGAGAGAGAAAGAACGAAGATGACAGAGAAGAGCGTGGAAAGGGGAAGAATGGTTAGGAAGAAAGGAATGGGAATGGAGATAAAAAAGAAGAGCGGAGTGGAGGAGAGGGGAAGAACGGTGGAGAGAATGGGAGGAGAGAGAGAGAGAGAAGGAGGGGGAAAGAAGGGAGGGAGAAAAGGTAGAGAAGAAGAGGAGGGGTTTTGTGAGAAGAAAAACTTCGTGAGTGGGGAGAAGACGGGAAAAGGGAGACTACAGTGGGTGGAGGGGGAAAAGAAAAAGGGGTGACGAAGATGGAAAAAAGGAAATAGTTAAGGCGGTGAGAGAGGCAAAGAAAGCGACAGGGCAAGGAGAATGAGCGGTAAGAAAGCAGAGGTAAGGGTGAGGGGGATGGGATTGGAGAGGCAAGGGTGAGGAGTGGTACAGGTGAAGTGGGAAAAGTGGATTGGTAGGGGTGAGGAAGAAGGGCGAGAAGAGATACAAATGAGGGAGGGAGGGAGAGGAGAAGTCGAGGTGAGGAGGGAGGAAGATAAGTTAGAGGGGGGGGGAGGGCAGACAGGAAGTCGAGGTGAGGTGGAAGGAAGAGAAGTTAGAGGGGAGGGGGGGGCAGACAGGGAGGGAGAGGAGAGGTAGGAAGAAAGAAGAGGAAGAAAAGGGAGAATGGGATGGGAGAGGAGAGGCAGGGGAAGGGAGGAGATAGATGAAAGGCTAGGAGGGGTTGGGAGTGAAAGGAAAGTCATGAAGAAAGGCTGAGGATGATGAAGAAAATGGGGGGGTGAGGAACGCAGTGGAGAAGTAGGGGAAGGGGAGGAATAGAAAAGGGAGAGGAAGGGGAAGACGGTAGGGAATGGGGAGGGAGATGAGGAAGAGACGGGTGGGAGACGAAAGGAAGGGAAGAAATTGGGGAGTGGCTGGGGAGGGGGTGGAGAAGGGAGGTAGAGGATAGGTATGGTATGGATGAACAAAGTGGGGCAGAGAGGGGACAGAACAACTGAGGGAAAGGAAAGAGGAAATATGGAAGAAGATAGAGCGATAAGGAGGGCCGAGGAGAGGAGGAGGGAGGGAAGGGGGAGGAACCAGGTGTAGCAGCAGGCAGGTAGAGAAGAAGTAGGAGGCAAGAAGGAATGGTGATGGGAGAGAGGAGAGGGGACGGGAAGATGGCGAATAGGTGGAGGAAGAATGGAGGACAGCGAAATGTGGGAGGGGATATCGTGAACAGGTAAGGGGAGAAGATAGATAGGGCGAAAGGACAGGCTGTGGAGGAGATAGAAAAGCGGAGAGAGAAGGTAGGAAAGTCGGGGGGGAAGAAGGGAGGAAGAAAGGAAAAAGAGGGTGGAAAACGGGGGAAAGAGGAAGGGAGAGGTAGGGGAAAAAGTGGTAGAGAAGGGGATAGGAAAGGGGGGATGACAAGGGATAGAGAAGAGGAAAGGAATAGGTGGAAGAGAAGGGTTGTGAAAGGGGGAGAGGAGGGGACGGGAATGATTACTGGAACAGGGAGGTGGACTGAAGAAGGACACAGATAATGGGGAGGGTTGGTAGTTAAAGTGGGGGTTGATGGTTAAATAGAGGGGTGGGGGCGTAGTGGTTAAGGGGCTAAGGGAGGTAGGGGGGTCAAGGGTAGTTACGGGTTGTTAGGACCATTGTTGTGTCTCCTGGGTGGCTACTTTCAGACCATTCATCACGACACACACATGCGGAAAAAAAAAAAACAGTATAAAAAGGTGCATCCGGTAAAGTGAATGGAGGGAAGACAAAAAGGTGAAGCAGTGTAGGATTAGGGAAATAATGAATTCAGGTAGGCTTAATTAAAACTTATTAACGAAACCAATAAGCACAAGTGAATAAATACTGCATCTTTATAAAATTACGTAAACTGGCTCATGTGTGAAACCAATTAGTGAATAATGAAATAATGGACACTCGAATTACCAAAATATTCACCGTACAATAAATATCATGAAAAAAAAGTCTATAAACTCTACGGTTCTTCCTCGCTATACTTCAGGGCAAGACACCCATTTTACTCTGGATAAAGCCGAACTATACAGGATCGCCCGTAAACAGAACCCAACTAGAAATTCACGTGGCAGTACCAGTAGCTTATGTGTTGCGGGGACAGCTCACTTGGCTGGTCTGGACGTGGGTGTGGCAGTGGGATTAGGAAATAAATGATGCAGATTAGATACTGATAACATTGACTGAACCGTCCCCGCAACACACAAAAACACCTGCAAAGTGGAAAACTACCGTTATATGTGGGACACCCTGTATTACCTGCCACTGCCAAGCTCCCACGAGGTTTTAGGATTAAGAAGCCATCTCTCTCTGATTCTCAAGACTCGGGGACGGTATATCTACAGTATACTCTGCGAACTTCAACTGGGCGTAAAATTTCCATCTCTCCATTTTCAGTACTGAGATGTAACAAGAAATTAACACTAAAATACGGTGCTAGTCACGAAGAAGTGCTGAGAAATGTGTATAACCGGAATAATGTCTTCGTCTGTCAATGAACTACGGGAAATAATCTCCACACGGGAAATAATCTCTGTCTACTTTACCAAATTAAATGAACTACAGATTGCCTGGACTAAAGTCAAGCTATCTTATTCGCCACTGGAAAAGTCCTCGGTGTCCCTTCACTAGAATTATTTCTATTGTCCGCCTAATTCTTATCATTACCGAAAGATGTTCCATGGATTACGCTAGCAGTTAAAAGGAATAATGGCAATCTGTAGTTCATTTAATNAGCTATCTTATTCGCCACTGGAAAAGTCCTCGGTGTCCCTTCACTAGAATTATTTCTATTGTCCGCCTAATTCTTATCATTACCGAAAGATGTTCCATGGATTACGCTAGCAGTTAAAAGGAATAATGAGTTAAAAGCGTCCGGTGTAAAGGTTGGAACGCGGGGGTGGGAACAAGCTTGAAGATAACCCTCACTGAAAGGAGTATTGCCATTTGTTTTACGTCATATATTTTTACTGGGATTTTAAGGTGTATGGACTCGGTATACGGGGTCTGTTAAGAATGTATCCAATAGGAGACTCTAGAAAAATAAGTAGCTAACCTGTTAAGCTAGGACACTAATCCCCCTCAAAGTAGGTCCCATCTTACTTGACACACGCAGCCCAGCGTTTCCACTGCCTGCAACATTTTTCAAAGCTGGTCTCCGGTATCTCCTGCAGGTGCTTCGTCGCATTCGTCATGATCTCTTCTCTCAGATGAACGTTGCTCAAGACATGTTGGAGTATGCAAATTGCGATTCAGACTTTCTGAAGACTTATCAATGGAGATGATACTTGGGTGTGCAGGTACGATCCAGAAACCAAAGCACAGTCGTCCCAGTGGCAGCATGCAGGGTCGTCACAGCCAAAAACAGAGCACGACAGGTTCGCAGCAGGGTGAAATGCACTCGCATGTTGACAATTATTTTTCGACCGCCGTGATGGTGTACATCGTGAATACACACAAGAAGGTCAGACTGTCAACAAACACTACTACCCGGACGTTATCCATCGTCTTCGTGACGCAGTTCGGCGGAAGAGACCAGATCTTTGGAGCGCGGCAAGTTGGAAGATGCACCATGGCAACGCCCCTGCCCATTCTTCTCAACTGATTCAGGAATTTTTTGGCCAAGCACAACGTCCCAAAGGTCTGGCAGGTTCCCTCCTCACCAGACATGGCTCTTTGCGACTTTTGGTTATTCCCCAAGCTCAAAACTCCGCTCACGGGTTCCTGATTTAAGAAGAGAGATCATGGCTGCGACAAAGCACCTGCAGGAAACACCGAAAACCGACCTTTAAAAATGTTTCAGCCAGTGGAAAGAACGCTGGGTCACATGTGTCAAGTCAGAAGGGGCCTCCTTTGAGGGAGATTAGTGTCCTAGCTCAACAGGTTAGCTATTTATTTTTTTTAGAGCCAAAGGCCGGATTCTTTCTGAACATACCTCGCATTAAGCTTGGAACCCTAAAGCAAGCGAAGGTCAGCACAGTGGTAAATAGTGCAAGAAAGGCACGGAAAACGAGGTTTAGGTGAAAGGATAGACGTGAGGGAAGTAGGGAAAAGGGGGATTGGGAGAAAGGATATATAGGAGTGATAATAAAACTGGGAAAAATTCTCTTGTGGTGTGTGTGTGTGTGTGTGTGTGTGTGTGTGTGTGTGTGCAGTCAATCGAGAGAGAAAAAAATCACCCTTCTTTAAAGCGGCGGCCGCCATTTGGTTCTGGTAACACTACATGGTAAACTCCCACGTACCAGACACACACATTCAGGTTTTCTCAAATTAAATAAAAGTTTGTCAAATAACGACGTGTTTATCTTATCCTACCACTGACGTATGACTGACCTACGTGTATCAGGTCATATTTTTCTATGCATTATACAGTGATACTTATGTATGGGAGTTTTTGTTATATTTTGGTTGCCATTATTTTTTCCCAATTCGAATCGGCTGCTCTCACCCACATAACGATGACTCGTTTACCTGGGGCGGAAGGTAAAGATCTGAATGGTCAGAGTTGATTTTTCTTATCAACATTACTTTGCTTCCATGGAAAATGCTTTTGCATTTTAATACCATCTTACACACACACACACACACACACACACACACAGACACACACACACACACACACACACACACACACACACACACACACACACACACACACACACACACGGTTCCTTCCTTCAATTACCGGCACGTACGTTCCATCTGACTCCTAACACGAACCTAATTGGACCTTACCTGGCCGCATTACACAGGTGGACTGCGAAGAGGTGACCGTATTTATCGGGTTCTCCTGGGTAGGTAAAATGGGCAGACGGATAGAGAGAGAGAGAGATTTATACACAGACAGATAGACTGACAGACAGAAACAGATAGATGTACAGAGAGATTCAGACAGAAACAGAAATAGGTAAACATACTGAATATACCTGCAAACAGACACAGATAGAGTAGTGAGACGGATGAAAGAAGGAATATTAATTAAATGCATGCTCAGTGATATGGTCCACACACACACACACACACACACACACACACACACACACACACACACACACACACACACACACACACACACACAACCTCTCCGGAAAAAAAGTCAAACCATTTAAACTTTAATATGTAGATTATTCATTTTCAGCCACACACCACCCCTTCACATACCTTAACCCTTTATGACGTCCCTTAAAGAGAAAAACAATTTAACATTGAGAGAGTAAAGGCATCGCCAATAATGCAACACTATTTTACAACAATTTACCAGAGTTCATTTCTAACTACGCACTTCAAATATTACACTGGCATTTATCGGTCTAACATTTCAGCAGTGGCAAAGAGAAAACTGCTCGTCTGTATATTGGATGATCCTAAATATTTTATGATCGAGGGTCGTCTGTCTGAATCTGAAATAGAAAAATGAAATGCAAACTTTTTATTTTTTACTGAAGCACGGGGCGAAATGGAACGTCTCTGGCTTTCCTAAATCCATGGAACTTAGCATTATATTAAGATACTAAATAAGTAATTCTCTCTAATGTGCCAGTCAGCCTTCTTCTAACCCGCCTGAAATTTCTGTATCTCTTACTTTATAGTACGCGGTCAAATACGAATAAAAGTGACCAAGAGGTTTTTTTTTCTTGATCACGTTTTTCTGATGTTATCGAAAGAATTCACCCTGATTATTCTGCGTTTTAAAATATTTTAACCATGTGAGAGAAAAGTAATTGACAGTATTATGTACTACTGTATTTAACTGTAACATACAATTATCTCCACTATGCTTGTGAATCTCCAGTTGGACCACTCTTACACTATAGCTATCTTCAGTCTGCTCTATTCGTCACCACAGCAAGACGCCTTGGGTTCAGTTATCAAGACCACGAGATCTTTGGGTAGGATCTCTTTATATCAGTCTGTTCCGATATAAGACTGAAAGAGGGACCTGGGAGAGTAAATCGATGGTTGCGTGTCGTAATTTGGGTGAATTCTTGCTCGTTATGGTTACCACCCAGCGTTCGAAATGGTTTCCTGGCTCACAGGAAACCATTGAGCTTGTTTACATTGAGCAACAAGCCTAATAGTTTTCTTTAAGCCAGGAAACCCTTTACAATGCTGGGTGGTAACCAGCCAATACGTGTCCCCTACGTGTCAACAAGTGGGTTGGCGGAGGGCTGGTGCCCCTCCCTGTAAAACAACTAACTCTGACGAACGGCATCTGGCTATTGACAGAAGCTTTCCTTGACACCAATGCATGAATAACTTTACTGTTGCTGCCAATAGATGATATCATTTAGGTTACAGGAGCCTCGTAGTCATGGAAGGATTTGTTAAACTTACACTTACCAAACTCCTCCAGTTCGGAAAGTCTCCTCTAAACTGAACTAAATTATATCGATATAGCAAAGCAGAATCATACGCCATCAAACAAATTAAAGAACACAAAGCATAGCTACCTACCACTGACATGAGAAGAAAAGTAACAAAAGGAGGAGGAGGAGGAGCGCTGACTTTTTTTTTTCTGTACCGTTTTCTAAATCACTAGAAAATACCTACGTGTCACCAGTCAACAACTACCTCAACCTGCTAATAATAATTTTAGATGTGCCAGTGTAACATTTCGGCTTGACGTTAAACCGAAGTGACTAACAATATTTGGCATGACATTACAAGACTGGTAAAACTTCATCTAACATTCCCGCGAGACAAGGAAAACACTGTAATTACCATCTCAAGATTCTACATTCTGATTTATCTGTCGCGCGCGCGCACACACACACACACATACAAACACACACACAGGAAGAGAGGGAGGTGTTGTAAATACTACTAACCCCACCCTTTAAAAACAGACTTACGATACAATGCAACGGTCCTGAAACTTAAACATAAAATTAACAAAAAATACCTCGTATAAAACATTGGTGATGGCCTCCTCCTCCTCCTAATCTCTCTGTAATAAGGGTGTCATGGAGGGAAGTGATGGATGGAGTGAAATTGAATCTCGTCCCTCCCCTCCCTTCCTCCCCCCTCCCCCCCCTTGTCAGCCACCTTCCCAGCTTCTCGCAATTCCCTCCCCTCCTCAACTTCTCCCCTCCCTTCCTCAATTTGCCCATCCCGTTCCTCCCCCTCTCACCCTCCCCTCCCCACCCCTCCACTTTCCCCCATCCCCATCCACCATCCTCTCAATATTTTTTTCAATCATGGGCTTCGTAGGATGATAAACAAGAGGGTGTCCTACAATCTCTTCCCCCCTCTCCCACTCCCATCCCCTCCTCAACCCCACTCCCTTACTTTCCAGTTCCCTCCACTCCCTCTCCACTCTCACCTCTTCATACATCGACTGCAGTTCTTTCTTCCCGCTCATCATTTCATCCGTTCTCTCTCTCTCTCTCTCTCTCTCTCTCTCTCTCTCTCTCTCTCTCTCTCTCTCTCTCTCTCTCTCACACACACACACACACACACACACACACACACACACACACACATCACACCAACCGTTCACCAATTATAAAAGTGTTATAAAAGCAACGTAGGAAGTACAGCGGAATACTGGTGCATTGTATAGCCAGCAGCTAAACAAAGAAGCACAAATGAAGTTCAGAGAATATAAAAGTCACTCAATGTAACGATTAATGAACTAGAACATGATATAAAAATATGAAATGTCAAGCTACGAAAAGAACTTGAGCTAAAGAGTGTTGAGAGGGGACGAGAGAGACATGGTAATATATGTATGAGAAAAGTCTGCTAATCTTTAAGAACTGGAACTACAAAAATAAAAAATTGACGATATAGTAATCATTCCATGGAAGACTATTAAAGGATACTAAACATTAATTAACCGTGGCACAGAATGGAGACTGCGAGACTATTCAACGTTTTACAGTAAGATATAAGAAACACGACAGGGGTGAAAACACATGCACCCACTTAGTTTGATGTAATATTCACTTCATACTTTCATCCTTCACACGATTATATTCACATTCAAGAGAAATCGGGCTGTGAAGGAGATAATATTTCTATCCTTATCACTACAAACAATCTCGCCAATGCTTAACAAACTCTCTGGAGGCAACAAGAATAAAATACAAATGACGTTATCTGAAGGGGAGTATAAGAGATGCTTAATACCTGGCTGAAAGATACACCTGCTCAGCCCGAAACTGGAGACCATGGTACGAGAGTGGCAACAGAGCAATTTATGTGATGTACAGTTATGGGCATACATAGCAATCGACTGCATGACGGTAAATAACAGGAAAATGAGCAGTAAAAAAAAAAAAAACTGATGCGATCCTCACAGCCAAACATTATCTTCAGCGTATCATCAAAGGGATTCGTGACTATAGACTAAAATAATTGAGGTTGTTGCCTGAGACTGTACCAAGTTGCCTGTGACTGTACCAAACTGCCTACTAAGGTGAGTGAAATGAAAGGGTAATCAGGGATAACCAAAAGATATTCACAGGTAGAAGAAGGTAAACTCTCTCTCGCTCTCTCATTACTTTCCCATGGGTGGAATGAATGGGAGAAAGGGATGAGGAAGACTGTGAGGGAGTGTGAGGAAAAGACTGACGTAAGGAAATGCTAGAGGGAGGAAATGTAGGAAAGATGGGAAAAAGGGGTATGCGTGGGTGGGGCGGGGGAGAGAGAGAGAGAGAGAGAGAGAGAGAGAGAGAGGAGGCACGGAGTGTTTGGAGGGGCAGGATAAAGTGTGGAAAGCAGAAGAGAAGAAGGGAGGGAGTGAGAGAACGGAAAGGGTGATAGGAAAGAGGCAGAGGGTGAAAGAAGGGAAGGAGTGGGTGACTGGAACGATGGGGGTAAGAGAAGAAAAGAAGGAGCAAGATGAAGGGAGGTAAGAGATGGATGAAGGAAAAGGTGAAAGGAGGGAGAGGGTAAACAGGGGGAGGGGGAGGGGGAAGGGGAAGAAAGGGAGGAAGGAAAGGGAGCGAGAGAGTCAGTGCGTGAAAACTGCAGCGTGTTTTGTCGGGTGAGTGACGCGGATTTGTAATTCTGCAGAAAAACACACAGACCCTTGATTGATGGTAATGTGGCAACGGGGGAAGGGAAGGGAAGGGAAGGGAAGGGAAGGGAAGGGAAGGGAAGGGAAGGGAAGGGAAGGGAAGGGAAGGGAAGGGAAGGGAAGGGGAAAGATTAAGTCGGGGAAAAGAGGACGGCAGAGGGGAAAAATACGAGAAAGGGGAAGAGGGAGCAGAGGAAGAGAAGGGGAACAGGAGAGGGAAAACGGAGAGAGACGGGACAAAGGAAGGGGAAAGGGGAAGAGAAAGGTAGGATGAGGAGAGGGGTTGAGGACGAGAGAAGAGGAAAAGAGAAGAGATGTGAAATGGAATCAAGAAGGAAGAGATATGGAGGAAAGAGGTGATGGGATGGGTGGAAGATGAGAAACAGCACAGTAGGGGGCATGGAGAAATGAGAAAGATAGGAAGTAACGTGTAAGAGAGAGAAAGGATTGGGGAAGGGGGTAGGGAGAAGAAAATAATGGAAGATGGGGAAGGAAAAAAGACAAAGAATGGAGAAATGTGGAGAAAAAGACAAAGATAGGAAAAATAGGGAGGGATCAGATGGAGAATGGGAGCATGGGAAGGGCGAAAAAGATACTGAATAAGGAAGGGGAAGGGAAAGATAAAGAATGGGGGAAACGGGGAGAGAAAGGCGGGTAAAGAATAGGGAAAAGACAAGGGAGACGGCAGTGAATGGGGGAATGCGGAAGGGAGAAGGCAAAGAATGGGGGAAATCGGTAGGGAGAAGATACAGAATACGGCCGGGGAAGGAAGAAAACAGAATAAGGGAAATGAGACGGAGAAGCTAAAGAATGGGATGAGAGAGAGAGAGAGAGATAAAGGCGACAGAAGGAAAAGGGAAGAAAGAGAATATCAGGTGATGTAGGGGCGAAGGAAGGGTAACTGGAAATGCAAGAGAGGAAAAGTTAAGAAGGCTGCAGGAGGAAGGGTGATAAGAAGAGGGCAGGGAGTCATGGGAGAGAAGGTGAGGTAAAGAGAAAAAAGGGGAAGAAGAGAAGGAAGAAGGGAGAGGAAAGAGATGAATAGGTAAAGAGAGAGAAAACTGGTGAATGTAAGAAGAATACAAAATACCGCGACCAGAAAATACCATTAAAAGGGGAGACACAAAAAGAGGAACGGGAAAGCAGACATAATCGTCAACCGTATGACAGCCGACATCAAAATACAAAATAGAGAGAACGGGAGACAATCGAGGAGACAGAATGAAATAGGATAGGAGAACGGGAAAGGAGAAGACAGGATAAAGGGGAGTACTGGGAAAGGAGGAAGACAATCGAGAGCCATATGGGGAAAAAAAAACGACAGGGGAAAAAACGGCTAAGAAAAAGAATAGAAACATACACGTGGGAGCGAAAGAGAATATAAAGAGAAGCAAGGGAGAAATGATCGAGAAGAATAAAGGAGGTAAGAGTCAGGATTAAAGAGGATCAGGAGAAAATGAGGGGAGAACAGAATCGAAAGATGTACCGGAGACAGAACGATGGATAAGAGAGAATAATGAGAAAAAGATGGAAGAAAATAAAATTACGAAATATA
>JAGKTI010026587.1:0-13543 GCA_018397915.1 Birgus latro | reverse complement strand
AGTGTGTGTAGCAGCACAAACTGTTGATTTGTGACATGGTGCTTAAGGAACGAGGGATGAGAAGGAGGACATATGTACCTAGGAGGAAAATATGGAAGCTGGGAAACCAATCAGTAAGGGATGCCTTTTATAGTGAGATGAGGAGAGTGGTGGCTGAACAGGAAGCCATAGATAGAGGAGTTAATGAACAGTATAGAGCCCTTAAGAACAACCTCTTGAGAGTTACCGATGCAATATGCGGTTGGACAAGAGGCCCACCAAGACATAAAGGAACTTGGTGGTGGGATGAGGGTGTAGAAGCTGCAGTTAAGGAGAAAAGAAGGCTTTTCCGGGAATGGAAGAATGGTGGTAACAGGGAGGAGTACTTGGCTGCCAAGTGCAGGGCTAGAAGAGAGGTATACAGGGAAAAGTCTGAGTCACAGAGACTCTTACTTGATAACCTAAATCATGGAGAAAGGAAAATACGATTTTTAGGGTGGCAAATCAGGTGAAGAGGGATAATCGGGACATTGTAGGTGAGCAGTGTATGAAGAATGATGATGGAAGGGTAGTGGTGAACAGTGAGGATATTAAAGATGCATGGAGAGAGCATTATAGCCGGTTGTTGAATGAGGAGTTTGATTGGGATAGAGAAGGTTTGGAGCCAGCTGATCCAGTGTTTGGCCCTTGGTCTTTGATTGACGCTGCTACTGTGAGTGAGGCAATAGGCAGGTTGCGGGTGGGGAAGGCGGCAGGTGTGTCTGGGTTGACTGCCGAAATGTTGAAGGCCTCAGGAGATAGTGGGGTGAGGTTAGTCACTGACCTGATAAATATGATTATATATGAGTGTGTTGTCCCAGATGATTGGCTGAAGAGTGTAATTGTAAATGTGTACAAAGGAAAGGGTGATGCCCTGGAAAGGGGAAATTACAGAGGTATAAAGCTCTTAGATCAGATAATGAAAGTAATGGAGAGAGTTCAAGAAGGTATGATTAGAGAAAGAGTGAATATCAATGAGATGCAGTTTGGGTTTATGCCAGGCAGAGGGACCACTGATGCCATAGTCATTGTTCGACAGCTTCAGGAAAAATATATTGGAAAGAAAAGGGAATTGTATTTTGTTTTTGTTGATTTGGAAAAGGCCTTTGACAGAGTCCTTAGAGAGGTGGTGAAGTGGGCAATGAGAAAGCTAGGGTTGGAAGAGTGGCTGGTTAGGGTGGTTATGGCCATGTACATGGGTGCTCGCACCCAGGTAAGAGTGAATGGAGCTTTGAGTGATGAGTTTTCCGTGAATGTTGGTGTGCATCAGGGGTCAGTTTTGAGCCCCTTGTTGTTTATCATGGTGCTTGAAGCCCTCTCACGTGACTTCAGAGATGGACTCCCATGGGAGATATTGTATGCTGATGATTTGGTGTTGATTGCAGAGAATGAAAAGGAGGTGGAGGAAAGATTTAAGAAGTGAAGAGATGGTATGGGTTACAAGGGCTTAAGGGTAAATGCAGATAAAACAAAAGTGATGATATCTAGGGTTGGTGGCAGTACAATCAGAGGGGAGGGAGAGTGGCCATGTGTAGTTTGCCACAAGGGTGTGGGAAGTAATTCCATCTTGTGTAGTGTTTGTGATAAATGGGTGCACAAGAGATGTAGTGGTATTAGAGGTAGACTGCGAGATGATGCTGATTTCATGTGTGCGGCGTGTCAGGAAGAGCAGGTGGAGATTGTTAGGCGTGAGAGTGTTGAACTTGCAGGTGAGTCTTTTGAGTGTATGGAGGAGTTTCGTTATTTGGTAGACATGTTATGTGCCGGAGGTGGGCCTGGAGTTAGCTCGGTTGCTAGGGTGAGAAGTGGTTGGAAGGAGTTCAGGGAGCTGTTGCCTCTCCTGACATTGAGAGGACTCTCCTTATGTGCTAAGGGGTGTTTGTATGCAGCATGTGTTAGGAGTGTGATGCTGTTTGGTAGTGAGACTTGGGCAGTAAAGGAAGAGGATATTCGCAGGTTTAAACGTACAGAAATGACAATGATTAGGTGGATGTGCAGTGCGTCCCTGCGTCAAGCCCTGGGGGAGCTGGGTTTACAATGGAAGAGTTGAGAGGTCGGGTGGGACTGGAGTGTATTGGTGTTGTGATGAGGAGAGGTAGGCTGAGGTGGTTTGGACATGTGGAGAGGATGGGGAATGATAATTGGGTACAGAGGGTGAGAGGTGTTAATATTGGGGGAGGGGTTGGGAGAGGTAGACCGAGAAAGACATGGGACGAGTTCATTAAGTGTGACTTAAGGGTTAAGGGACTGAACAGGGATGCTGCCAGGGATCGAGCAGTATGGAAAGCCGCCATTATGTGACCAAGGCCGACGCATGCAAGCATGTTGGAGCCTTCAAAAACGAAACAAAAACGAAACGTGTGTGTGTGTTTGTGTATTTATCTAACTTACCTAATTGTGATATACAGGAAATGAGCTACGCTCGTGGGATCCCATCTCTTTTTCTCAGTAAGTCAAATTTTGCTTTAAACTCGTTTAAGTTTTTAGACTGGACGATCTCTTTGTCCAGTCTGTTCCACAGGTCTATGCATCTATACGGAAAACGGTATTTCTTGATGTCCTTCAAGCAGTGTGGCTTCTTCAGTTTCAGTCTATGTCGTCTTGTTGCTCTTTTATCCCATACAAATAGATCTTCTCTATGAATTTTATCTACTCCCATCATGGTCCTGAACACTGCAATCATGTCACCCCTCTCTCTCCTTTCCTCTAAGGTGTGTGTAATAAGCTGTTTGTATTTTACCTATTTGTAGTATACAGGAATTGAGCTAAGCTCGTGTTGTCCTGTCTCCATATCTACATTCATCTAATCTAGTTTTAAATACATGAATGTTTTTTGCCTGCACCACCTCTTCATCTAAGTTATTCCAAATACTTATGCTTCTGTTTGGGAAATTGAACCTTTTGAGATCATTAAGACATCTACTTTTCCTCAACTTGAAGCCATGACCTCTTGTTCTTCCATCATCCAACACAAAAAGATCCAATCTATCCACCCTTTCCAATTCTCTTACATTTCTAAATATCGTGATCAAGTCATCTCTTTCCCTTCTCTCGCGCAGTGTTGGTAACTTCAGTTTTCCCAATCTCTCCTCGTAGGTGAGTTCCCTTAAACGTGGTATCATCTTCGTTGCCATCCGTTGAACCCTCTGCAGTTTGTCAATATGCTTCTTCAAATGAGGTGACCATACCACAGCCGCATACTCCAGTCTTGGTCTTATCATGGTCACTATCAACTCCCTCAACATTTCCTCATCCATATAATTAAAAGCCACTCTCATGTTGGTCAGTAATCTATAAGTTCCCCGATTGATTTTGTTTATATGCTTTTCTGGTGACAAGTCATCCCGAATAATCACTCCCAAGTCTTTCTCATCCTTTCTTTTACTAATTATCTCATTGCCCATTTTATATGTCCAGTGTGGTCTTCTTTCACTTATTCCCATTTCTAATACATGACACTTCATGGCATTAAAGTCCATTTTCCAAGTGTGGCTCCAGCTGTGTAGTTTGTCCAAGTCCTCTTGCAGTTCTTTACAACTATCAGTACATTTAATATGTTTCATAATTTTAGCATCATCTGCAAACATACTCATGTAACTATTCAAACCCTCTGGCAAATCATTTACATATATCAGAAACATTACTGGGGCAAGGACAGAGCCCTGGGGTACTCCACTAGTCATATTTCTCCATTGTGAAACCTTGTCTCTTATTACTGTTCTCATCTGCCTTCCTATCAAATAATCTCTCATCCACTTTAATAGTTTCCCATGCACCCCTCCAAAGGTCCTCAGCTTCCACAATAGTCTCCTATAGGGCACCCTGTCAAATGCTTTCTTAAGATCCAGATAGACACAGTCCACCCATCCCTCTCTCTCCTGTACGACATCCATTACCCTACTGTAGAAACTTAATAGGTTAGTAACACATGATCTTCCTTCCCTAAAACCAAACTGTCTTGGTGTTATCACTTCATTTTCTTCTAAATACTTTATCCATCTTTTTCTAATAATTTTCTCACAGATTTTACAAACAGTACTAGTAAATGACACAGGTCTATAATTAAGTGGATCCTCGCTATCTCCTCCCTTAAAGATAGGCACAGTACTTGCTCTTTTCCAATCTTTAGGTAACTGTCCATTTTCAAGCGAGGTCTTGATGATGACATAAACTGGCCACACTAAATGGTCGGCACATTCCTTCAGAATCCATCCAGCCACATCATCTGGTCCCATTGCTTTTCTCACATCCAAATCCTTCATCAGCTGTAGCACCTCATTCATGTCAACTGTAATTTCGGCCATTCCCGTCAGCCTGGGAGCCATTTCAGGCTTCCTAAATTCGTCTTCCAATACATAAACTGACTGCACTTGTTGTTCATTATTTCACACAAGTCTTCCTCTCTTTCGTATGTTTCATCTCCATCCCTCAGTCGTATTATACTGTCCTTAACTTTCATTTTGCCATTTACAAACCTATAAAATAGTTTCGGCTCTTTTTTACAGTTAGATACAATATCTTTTTCGTATTTCCTTTCCTCTTCTCTCCGTGCCCTTGCATATTCATTTCTTACCTGCTTGTACTCCTCCCAAGCCCTTTCACTATACCTTCTTCTCACTTTATTCCATGCTTTTTTTCTTGCCTCTTGTGCCATCCTACATCTGTTGTTAAGCCATTCTTTCTTCCTTTCCATAGCTGTAGAAAATTTTGGGACGTTTTCGTTTTTGAAGGCTCCAACATGCTTGCATGCGTCGGCCTTGGTCACCTAATGGCGGCTCTCCACACTGCTCGATACATAGTAACTCATGTTTTATATGCTTCTGTCAAAAACTCATATTTCTCATCAACATTTATGATCATATTCATTTTACTCCATTCTACATTTTGGAAAAATTTCCTCAGGGAAGCAAAGTCTGCCTTCCCATAATTGTATCTATTTTCTCTGTGTTTTTCATCTCTTTCTCCTTCCCTTACTCCTACCATGTCCATCTCAATTACCAGATGATCACTTTTACCAAAGGGGCATTGGTAGGTTATGTTCCTCACATCATTTGGGTCATTTGTGAATGCTAGGTCGAGCCTGGATGATTCGTCGTCATCCCTAATTCTTGTGTTTTCTTTGATCAATTGGGTTAACATGTTTTCCATCACCAGTTCCATTGATTTATTTCCCCATGATTCCTCATTGTTCCCAGCATCCATACTTTCTCAGTCAACTTCTCTACAGTTAAAATCTCCCATTAATATTATTCTATTTCTTCGTTCAATTAACATTTTTAGCCTAATAATGGATTCTCTTATTAACTTCGTAATCTTCCTTCGTCCATGCCCTAGTTTTGGGGGGCATATAAAATACTATTACATCCATTTTTTCTCCATAACTGTCCTCTATTACAACTCCCAAAAGTTCAGCTATGGTATTTTCAGTTTCTATATTCTTTGCTCTTAGGTCATTATGGGTTAATATCACTATACCTCCCCCAAACTTACCTTCTCTGTCCTTCCTCCAAATGTTATAATTGTTCCATCCAAATAATTTTATATCGATATCTCGGGGCAATTTAGTGTGTGTGTGTGTGTGTATTTTGAGAGGGGTAAATTGTAAAAATGACAGTGGAGAAAGTATGAAAATGTGAGAGATGAAAACTGAATACATGTGCTAGCAAATGGATTTTTTTTTTTTTTTAATGAATGGAAGAAGGAACCAATGGCCAAAAGTTTATAAGATTGTTTCCTCCAAGAAAAAACTAAAGCAAGATAACAGAGAGCCAATTTTAAGACCTGTTCATTTTGAAGTGTAGGAGATGGAGAAAATACTGTATTTGAAAAGCTGATGAGTGAGAATGATAGCAAAGCAGTGGTAAACATGATTGATTTTGGTGGTGCACAGGAATGTGGTGCCATATACAGTAATGTGATAATGTCAAAAGTGAAAAATTATGTGAAGAGTTGAAGAATGGTAAGACAGCAAATTTGATGAGATAGGCAGGATGCGGGTGGGGAAGGCGGCAGGTGTGTCTGGGTTGACTGCTGAAATGTTGAAGGCCTCAGGAGATATTGGGGTGAGGTTAGTCACTGACCTGATAAATATGATTATATATGAGTGTGTTGTCCCAGATGATTGGCTGAAGAGTGTAATTGTAAATGTGTACAAAGGGAAGGGTGATGCCCTGAAAAGGGGAAATTACAAAGGTATAAAGCTCTTAGATCAGATAATGAAAGTAATGGAGAGAGTTCTAGAAGGTATGATTAGAGAAAGAGTGAATATCAATGAGATGCAGTTCGGGTTTATGCCAGGCAGGGGGACCACTGATGCCATATTCATTGTTCGACAGCTTCAGGAAAAATATATTGGCAAGAAAAGGGAATTGTATTTTGTTTTTGTTGATTTGGAAAAGGCCTTTGACAGAGTCCCTAGAGAGGTGGTGAAGTGGGCAATGAGAATGCTGGGGTTGGAAGAGTGGCTGGTTAGGGTGGTTATGGCCATGTACGTGGGTGCTCGCACCCAGATAAGAGTGAATGGAGTTTTGAGTAATGAGTTTCCCGTGAATGTTGGTGTGCATCAGGGGTCAGTTTTGAGGCCATTGTTGTTTATCATGGTGCTTGAAGCCCTCTCACGTGACTTCAGAGATGGACTCCCATGGGAGATGTTGTATGCTGATGATTTGGTGTTGATTGCTGAGAATGAAGGGGAGGCTGAGGAAAGATTTAAGAAGTGGAGAGATGGTATGGGTTACAAGGGCTTAAGGGTAAATGCAGATAAAACAAAAGTGATGATATCTAGGGTTGGTGGCGGTACAATCAGAGGAGAGGGAGAGTGGCCATGTGCAGTTTGCCACGTGGGTGTGGGAAGTAATTCTATCTTGTGCAGTGTTTGTGATAGATGGGTGCACAAGAGATGTAGTGGTATTAGAGGAAGACTGCGAGATGGTGCTGATTTCATGTGTGCGGTGTGTCGGGGAGAGCAGGTGGAGATTGTTAGGCGTGAGAGGGTTGAACTTGCAGGTGAGTCTCTTGAGTGTGTGGAGGAGTTTTGTTATCTGGGGGACATGTTATGTGCCGGAGGTGGGGCTGGAGTTAGCTCGGTTGCTAGAGTGAGAAGTGGTTGGAAGAAGTTCAGGGAGCTGTTGCCTCTCCTGACATTGAGAGGACTCTCCTTATGTGCTAAGGGATCTTTGTATGCACATGTGTTAGGAGTGTGATGCTGTATGGTAGTGAGACCTGGGCAGTAAAGGAAAAGGATATTCGCAGGTTTAAACGTACAGAAATGACAATGATTAGGTGGATGTGCAGTGCGTCCCTGCGTGCAAGGCCTGGGGGGGCTGGGTTTACGATAGAAGAGTTGAGAGGTAGGATGGGACTGGAGTGTATTGGTCTTGTGATGAGGAGAGGTAGGCTGAGGTGGTTTGGACATGTGGAGAGGATGGGGGATGATAATTGGGTGCAGAGGGTGAGAAGTATTAATACTGGGGGAGGGGTTGGGAGGGGTAGACCGAGAAAGACATGGGACAAGGTCATTAAATGTGACTTAAGGGTTAAGGGACTGAATAGGGAGGCTGCCAGAGATCGAGCAGCGTGGAGAGCCGCCATTAGGTGACCAAGGCCTACACATGCAAGCATGTTGGAGCCTTCAAAAACGAAAATGAAACGATGCAGTGGTGATTAAATGCTCCCAGTGGTGGAGAGAGTGAAATGAAATACTTGTTGGAAGTATAGCAGAAAATTTTGATGAGTGGGACTGAGCCAGTGGAGTGGAAGAAGAGTATGATTGTGCCTTTGTACAAAAGTAAAGATGGTTGAAGTTTGTGCAGAATTTATCACAGTATAAGTCTGCTGAGTGTTGTAGGATAGGCAAATTGAAGAATAAATATAAAGTATTCTATACTCATAAAAATGTTTATTTGGTGATGAACAGAGTGGTTTTAGGAATGGGAGATGTGATGAACATAGTGGTTTTAGGAATGGGAGGGGATATGATGAACAGAGTAGGAATGGGAGGAGATGTGATGAACAGAGTGGTTTTAAGAATGGGAGGGGATATGATGAACAAAGTGGTTTTAGGAATGGGAGGGGATGTGTAGATCAAATATTTTCATTTAGATGGAGTGTGGAGAGAGCATGCAAGAAGGATTTTAAGGTAAATGGTATTCATGCATCTGGAAAAACTGCATGACATGATGCATAGGGAAGGATCGTGGAAGATTTTACATAATTGTGGATGGATGGAGCTTTTATGGTGATAATGTAAACATGTGTAAGAATAGATGTGTATCATTTGAGTGATTCAGTATCACTGATGACAAGGATACTTCATACATTTCATTTTGTTTAATTTATAATGGCTCCAATATGGTCGCATTTCTTGGATTTGGTCACCTAATGGCAGCTGTCCATCCTGCTGAGTCTTTGGCAGCCTCTCTGTTTACTCCCCTGTCTCTGAGGTCATTCTGTGACTTCGTCCCAGGTCTTTTTCAGTCTGCCTATCACAACCCAACCCCCAGCGTTCACATTTCTAACTTTCACAATCCAGTTGTCATTCTTGATCCTCTCCACACATGCCCAGACCATCTCAGTCTACCCCTCCTTATCACATCACCATTACACTCCAGTCCCATCCTTCCTGTCAGCTCTTCCATCATAAACCTAGCCCCCCTATGTCTCACATTCAAGGATGTACTGCACATCCACTTAATCATAGTCATTTCTGTATGTTTGAGCCCTCGAATATCCTCTTCCTTTACTGCTCAGATCTCACAACCATGCAGCATTTCATACCTAACACATGCCAGATACAAAGATCCCTTAGCACAGAGGGAGAATCCTTTCAGTGTCATGAGAGGCAACAGCTCCAAGAACTTCTCCAACCACTCCTTCCTCACTTCAGCAACAGAGCTAGCTCCAGCCCCACCTCCAGCATGCAATATGTCTCCCATGTGACAAAACTCATCCACACACTCAAGAGACTCACCAGCAAGATGAGTCCTTTCATGCCTGACAACCTCCACATGCCCTCCACGACGTACGACAGACATGAAAGCAGTATTATCTCTCAGTCTACGTCTAATACCACTTCATCTGTTATGCACCCACTTATAAACACTGCACAAGATAGAATCACTTCCCATGCCCTTGTGGCAAACCACACATGGCCACTCACCCTCTTCTTTGACAGTACTGCCACCAACCATAGATACTGTCACTTTTGTTTCATCTACATTTACTCTCAGGCCCTTGTATCCCATACTATCTCTCAACTTCTTAAATTTTTCCTCCGCTTCTCTTTCATTCTGTGCAATCAACATCAAAACATCGGCATACTTTTCGCTCACACTTTCTCCCCGAATTCCACCTCAGACGATTCTGGTGCTGTTCCTCCATCACTTACCTCCTTCTGACTTCCTCATGGCTGACATTAAAATGTCTTCAATTGATGTATTTTCTGCCATCAATGATCACAATACCAACAAGGCATATGAGCCTGATGGGGTCCCTCCTGTTGTCCTCATGAACAATGCTTCTGGGCTTACACCATTCCTATGTAAGCTTTTTTGCCTTTGTCTATCAACTTATACCTTTTCTTCATGCTGGAAGTTTTCTTTCATTCAGCCAGTCCCAAAAAAGGGTGACCATTCCCAACCCTCTAACTATCGTCCAATTGCTTTAACATCCTATGTGTTAAAAGTTTTTGAGTCAATTCTTAACAGAAAAATCTTAAAGCATCTTTCCTGTCACAACCTTCTTTCTGATCGTCAGTATAGGTTCCGTCAGGGACGCTCCACTGGCGATCTTCTCACCTACCTTTCAGACTCCTGGTCATCCTCCTTTCGGGGCTTTGGCGATAGCTTTGCCATTGCACTTGACATCCCAAAGGCTTTCGATCGAGTCTGGCATAAATCTTTAATTTCTAAACTGCCCTCCTACGGTTTCTATCCTTCTATCTGTGCCTTCATCTCTATCTTCCTTTCTGGTCGTTCTATAGCTGCTGTTGTAGACGGCCATCGTTCTTCTCCTAGACCTATCAACAGTGGTGTTCCTCAGGGCTCTGTCCTATCACCAACTCTCTTCCTTTTATTCATCAGTGACCTTCAAAGCTGTACATCTAACCCTATCCACTCATACGCTGATGATTCCACCCTTCACCTTTCCATTCGGTTTCCACAACGCCCATCTCATCAGTTACTTCAACAATAAAGGGATGAGGCTATGGCACACCTAATGTCTGATTTGGCTCGTATCTCTGATTGGGGTAAAAATAATCTTGTTATTTTTAATGCGTCAAAAACTCTGTTCTTACACTTATCAACTTGACAAAATCTTCCTCAGGATTACCTACTGATGTTTAATAATGTCCAGCTCAGTCCTGCATCATCCTTGAGCATGCCTGGGGTTTCATTCTCTCGGGATTTGTCTTGGAAAGAGCATATTACATCTCTTGTGAAGTCTGCTTCCAAGAGATTAGGTGTGCTAAGCCGACTCCGAACTTTCTTTACCCCTGCACAGTTGTTGACCTTGTACACGGGTTTTACTTGCCCATTTATGGAGTACAACTCTCATGTGTGGGGAGGCTCCCCACATGCAGCTCTTCTCAGTAGGGTGGAGTCAAAGGCTTTTCGTCTCATTAACTCTCCTNCTGTTCCTCTGAACTGTCTGCTTGCATCCCTCCACCTCTACGACGGGCACGTAGTACCCGTCTAGCAACAAACTCTCGTCCCTTTTCTGTCGAACTCTCTTATGCAAGAGTTAACCGTTACTCCCAGTCCTTCATTTATGCAACTGGTCAACTCTGGAACTGTCTTCCTCTGTCTGTATTCCCTACTTCCCATGATCTCCAGTCTTTCAAACTCAGTGTGTCCAGGCATCTCGAAATGAATGGATCTTGAAATTGGCTCTCTTTTGTATTGTTTTTGCTTTTTCTTGGAAGGAACAGTATGTTGGCCCATGGCCTTTGGTTCCTTCTTCCTTGCATTAAAAAAAAAAAAAAGTAATAATTATAATAATAATAATTCTGCATATGCTCCACAGGTAGGATTGGATGACGCAGAGGAGGATAGATTTTGGGATGATTTAATACGTGTAGTAAGTGGTATGGGCGATGATGAGGTAGTGGTTCTGGGAGGGGATTTAAATGGTCATGTGGGTGAAGCAGATCAAGGTTATGAAGGAGTCCATGGGGGATGTGCATATGGTGTGATGAATGCGGAAGGGGAAAGAATACTCGAGTTTGGGGAGGCTATGGACATGATTGTGTGCAACACCCATTTTAGAAAAAGAGTGAGTAGATTGATTACGTACGAGTCCAGGGGAAATAGTAGTCAGATAGATTATTTTCTGGTCAGGAGGGTTGATAGGAGAGTAGTGAGGGATGTTAAAGTTGTAAGAAGCGAGGAGTGTATGCAGCAGCACAAACTGTTGATTTGTGACATGGTGCTTAAGGAACAAGTAATGAGAAGGAGGACATATGTACCTAGGAGGAAAATATGGAAGCTGGGAAACCAATCAGTAAGGGATGCCTTTTATAGTGAGATGAGGAGAGTGGTGGCTGAACAGGAAGCCATAGATAGAGGAGTTAATGAACAGTATAGAGCCCTTAAGAACAACCTCTTGAGAGTTACCGATGCAATATGCGGTTGGACAAGAGGCCCACCAAGACATAAAGGAACTTGGTGGTGGGATGAGGGTGTAGAAGCTGCAGTTAAGGAGAAAAGAAGGCTTTTCCGGGAATGGAAGAATGGTGGTAACAGGGAGGAGTACTTGGCTGCAAAGCGCAGGGCTAGAAGAGAGGTATACAGGGCAAAGTCTGAGTCACAGAGACTTTTACTTGATAATCTAAATCATGGAGAAAGGAAAAATATGATTTTTAGGGTGGCAAATCAGGTGAAGAGGGATAATCGGGACATTGTAGGTGAGCAGTGTGTGAAGAATGATGAAGGAAGGGTAGTGGTGAACAGTGAGAATATTAAAGATGCATGGAGAGAGCATTGTAGCCGGTTGTTGAATGAGGAGTTTGATTGGGATAGAGAAGGTTTGGAGCCAGCTGATCCAATGTTTGGCCTTCGGCCTTTGATTGACACTGCTACTGTGAGTGAGGCAATAGGCAGGATGCGGGTGGGGACTGGGGTGAGGATAGTCACTGACCTGATAAATATGATTACATATGAGTTTGTTGTCCCAGATGATTGGCTGAAGAGTGTAATTGTAAATGTGTACAAAGGGAAGGGTGATGCCCTGGAAAGGGGAAATTACAGAGGTATAAAGCTCTTAGATCAGATAATGAAAGTAATGGAGAGAGTTCTGGAAGGTATGATTAGAGAAAGAGTGAATATCGATGAGATGCAGTTTGGGTTTATGCCAGGCAGGGGGACCACTGATGCCATATTCATTGTTCGACAGCTTCAGGAAAAATATATTGGAAAGAAAAGGGAATTGTATTTTGTTTTTGTTGATCTGGGGGCCTTTGACAGAGTCCCTAGAGAGGTGGTGAAGTGGGCAATGAGAAAGTTGGGGTTGGAAGAGTGGCTGGTTAGGGTGGTTATGGCCATGTACGTGGGTGCTCGCACCCAGGTAAGAGTGAATGGAGTTTTGAGTGATGAGTTTCCCGTGAATGTTGGTGTGCATCAGGGGTCAGTTTTGAGGCCATTGTTGTTCATCATGGTGCTTGAAGCCCTCTCACGTGACTTCAGATATGGACTCCCATGGGAGATGTTGTATGCTGATGATTTGGTGTTGACTGCGGAGAATGAAGGGGAGGCTGAGGAAAGATTTAAGAAGTGGAGAGATGGTATGGGGTACAAGGGCTTAAGGGTAAATGCAGATAAAACAAAAGTGATGATATCTAGGGTTGGTGGCGGTACAATCAGAGGAGAAGGAGAGTGGCCATATGCAGTTTGCCACATGGGTGTGGGAAGNTTTGAGTGATGAGTTTTCCGTGAATGTTGGTGTGCATCAGGGGTCAGTTTTGAGTCCCTTGTTGTTTATCATGGTGCTTGAAGCCCTCTCACGTGACTTCAGAGATGGACTCCCATGGGAGATGTTGTATGCTGATGATTTGGTGTTGATTGCAGAGAATGAAAAGGAGGCGGAGGAAAGATTTAAGAAGTGGAGAGATGGTATGGGGTACAAGGGCTTAAGGGTAAATGCAGATAAAACAAAAGTGATGATATCTAGGGTTGGTGGCGGTACAATCAGAGGAGAAGGAGAGTGGCCATGTGCAGTTTGCCACATGGGTGTGGGAAGTAATTCCATCTTGTGTAGTGTTTGTGATAAATGGGTGCACAAGAGATGTAGTGGTATTAGAGGTAGACTGCGAGATGATGCTGATTTCATGTGTGCGGCGTGTCGGGGAGAGCAGGTGGAGATTGTTAGGCATGAGAGGGTTGAACTTGCAGGTGAGTCTCTTGAGTGTGTGGAAGAGTTTCGTTATTTGGGAGACATGTTATGTGCCGGAGGTGGGGCTGGAGTTAGCTCGGTTGCTAGGGTGAGAAGTGGTTGGAAGAAGTTCAGGGAGCTGTTGCCTCTCCTGACATTG
>JAGKTI010026586.1:0-13544 GCA_018397915.1 Birgus latro | reverse complement strand
TAGGTGGGTGGGTGGGGGAGGGGGGGATATAGGAAGGAGGGAGGGGAAATGGGTGGAGGTAAGGAAGGTTTGGAAGAGGGGGTAGGGGACTTCAAACGCCCCGGGAATGATGGCTGTCAGTCCTGGTAAATGATGGAGCTGTTTCTCTTCCGTCACTCAAGCCAATTTACCTCAGACCTGGAGCGAATTTGTGGCTGTGCATTACCTGTGCTGTGGTGTACCTGTCCGTGTTCGTATACATGCAACATATGGAGTTCTGGATGTACGTTGTTCTCTGTGTGGGTGGCTTGCTGTTCTCCTCATTTTTTGGTCATGAAACTGTCGCTTCATTTCCTGTTTAACTCCTATCATTTATAGCATGATTAAGATGGCTGCTGTTCTTTTACATTAACCGTCGTCATCGTCACCTTCATCGTCATTATCATCATTATCGTTGGTACTGTTCTCGGCATCCCAGTCATAGTCATCATCATCAGAATCATCAGTTGCCGTTCTCAGCATACAGGTCTTTCAAACAGGGTAGTCAAAAACTTTTCGCGTTGACTCACCTTCTCTTACTGACTCATTAGGTATTGAAAGGGGATGATGATGACTAATGATGATGATAATGAGTGAGTGATGACGCCGGAGAAGATAATGATGATGATGCAAATAATGTAATGATGATGACTTCCCAACTAAGAAAGACACTGACTATAAAGACCTCGTATGATGGCAGGGTTAATAGAAGTGGAAGTGGTGAATTAACAGTCGCTACCTGTGCTATGATTACGACAGGCAGGAAATTAATGTAGAAAGTTCAAAGCCACTTATTATATTTTACTGTACTGCTACGTCGGAACTGTCGCCTGTCTCGTCACACTAGTTATGACGAGTAG
Source organism: Birgus latro (assembly GCA_018397915.1). Taxonomy (NCBI): domain Eukaryota; kingdom Metazoa; phylum Arthropoda; class Malacostraca; order Decapoda; family Coenobitidae; genus Birgus; species Birgus latro. Next base: position 12,666 of record JAGKTI010026586.1, on the reverse strand, counting down.
CGTGACACATCGCTGCTGTGCGCTGAGACCTACAGGCTGATGTTGTGAGAAGTAGTACCACAGTAAGCGAAAATTAGTGATAACGGCGCCATGCATTGTTGTACTACTTCGGTAACTACGGTGATACGTTAGTTGTGGATGCATTGTTGTCACAGTACGTTGTCATGATGGGGTAGTGATGGGTGGAGTAAGTAGCGTAACGGTACTGCGCGCGATGGTAATTTTCTGCTATATTTTCAGAGTACCGTAGTGAGATAAAGTAACGTACTGAGGTTATTTATTGGTCGTTATCTGGGTCATTTTCGTTAGGATCGTTCCCTTGGTGTGTGATTAGTGCTGTGCGATATGGATGATTCTGTTGGTAAGTCTGGGCGATTGAGTATAGTTGTACATCTCCTGAGTGCATATTTACCTACATATATTTTTAGGCATATATACTGTACATATGAATATACTCCTGGAATACATTCTTGAAACACTTGAAATTTTCGGTACAAGCGTTTTTTTTTTTTTACCTTAAACTACATAACCCCAAAATATAATATTTTGTGTCAATACATGTGCTTAAAACAGCCGACATGCTTTTGAACAATATGTAGCATTAGTTGTTGTTGCTTAATCTTAGAGTCTCTGGCCGAGCAGACAAGTCGACCACAGGCAAGCAACTGGTTCTATGGGTCCGTCTATAGGTACACAGTACAATACGTATACCGTGCAGGAAACTTCCCTCCCCGTGTGGTTGACAGTACCTCTTCATTGTCGGAGCTGGGTTCCTCTCAAGACAAGGTACAGGGAAATTTGAGGTTCGGCCCTGGTGGACGTCGCAGCTGCACCGCTCAGAAACATGACGCCACCACTTGCAGGCTCCTCTTCAGCGCCACAGAGTGTAGGACGAGCCTGGTGTGGAACGCTGAAAGTATGCATTTCAACTGTTCTAAATGTCTTAAACCCGTCTTTTGCAGCTGAAATGGTGGCAGATATCATGAGCAACATGTAATTATGAGTCCACTGTGTGCATTTCACGGCGCATTACCCGTGTGAGAGGCAGTAGGGAGGAGAACCGGTTTACACTGCAGCGTTTTGGTGTGGCTGGGTTGGCCCTCTTGAGATCTGGAGCTATTATATCAGGAAGAGGTCTACACAAACATACATACATATATACACACACACATACATACACACATACCGGTACTCCGATACATACACGCATACACAAACACATGATGATGATAACGCAAATAATGATGATGACAGTGGTTGCGGAAATGATGATGATGGTGACTGCTACGATTACGGAAATGATGATGGCGATATTGGTGATGATTACGGAAATAATGATGATGCCGACTTCCCCCCTACTATTACCTGCGATCCACCTCTTGCGCCCAGCCTCTCCGTCCCTCCCACGCCGCGGAAACATATGCCGCTCATCAATTATTCAAATATTAGAAAACAAAAGAGGCGCGACATCTGCGTGAATACATTATAAGGGATGCCCACACACGCTCCCACACTTTCTCTCCAGCTTCCTTCAACCCCATCAGTTCCACGACCCTTTTTCTCAGATTCTTGCTACCTCCAGACGATTTTCTTCAGCTCACGAGACTTTTGCAGCTGGTGGGGTTAGAAGTAGTTTCATTCCCCCTTCACCAAACGATGTCATTCTTGCTTCACTCAGACGATTTTTGTAGTTTCGTTTCCCCTTCAATACCCGATGTCATTGTTGCCTCCTCAGACGATTTTCTTCAGCATAAAACTCTTTGAACTGGAGGGGTTTGATATAAGTTCAGTTGCTTCCTCACTAAGCGATGTTACTACTACTACTATTAACGCTCAAAAAGAAAAAAAAACTCACACGGAGGCATCTTAAATGTTTGCACGGCTCAGATTGCTGGTATGGGCGCGGGTGTGGCAGTGGGAGTAGGAAATGAATAAAGGATGCAGGGTAGACCTAACACTGAGCCGTCCACGGAACACACGAGAAATCACCCAGTGGAGTGGAAGGGGAGGTATATTTGGACCACCCTGTATCTCGTCTTACTGCTGGATTATTTTACTTTTCTTCTTGAGCCACCCCTAAGGAAAATGGAGTTAATGAAGGCCTTGTCTATCTTCCTTACTCGAAATCTCTCCAAAACTGAATAAAATCGTCACGAAATACAGTAAAGAAGTAAATAAAATAAAAATGAAAATAAATAAAGCCGTGTTCAAAAGATTAATCCATGCAAACATTAAAACTCTCTTTGTTTTGTCTTGATGATGCATTAAGGGTGAGATTCAGATGCTTCCAATCTTCTAAATAATGAGCCATCTAGAGCTTTGTTTGCTGTTAAAGAAGTGTATAAACTAAGAAACTTGGAAAGCTGAAGTGAGAATCCCTAACTTGGCCTAAAATTACCATCTCTCCATCTTGAATGCTGAGCTGAAATACGAGATGAACACTAGACTGTGGTGCTAATCACGAAGATGTGTTATTGAAAGCCGTGTAGAGCTGTAGCACTGTCTCTTTCTGGCATTAATCTGTGTGAAATAGGCTGTACAAGGACGAAAATCTGGACCAAAAGTGAAACGCGTAGAGTATTTTTGGGGGATTCTTTATGTGTAAGTTTGTCATGGATTTCTCGTCTTTATGAAATACACCGGAAAAGCATGACCGTACTCAAGAGGTTAATTGTGCATCTAATTCTGTATTTCATGGCTTCTTTAGGTAATTCTTTGGTGGGTAGGAGTCTTGGTTTGTGTTCTGAAGAGTCCAATACCCCCTTTTTCTGCTTTTGTATTGTTTTTCGCGATATTGGTTGCGCTTTTAATATTTATCATCTCTTACCGTTGTTTTATAAGTCATTTTCTCCCTTTGGTTTCACGTGGAAGTGGCGTATTCTTTGCCCATTTATGTTTGGGCCTCGTGGAAGTTTGGGCAGCCCTGTTGGACCCGCTGTTTGTACTCGACCCCATCCATTACCCGTAGCACTGTTAATTCCCGTGGCCATCTGTTGTCACCCCCGCCAGTCAGAGCTAATAAAGATAAAGGTATAATTAGAGGGGAATGAGGGTGGTAATTAACGCTTACCTGCACCCACGCTACAAGGAAGTGACCGACCCAGGTGCCGAGTTGGACATTTCTTTTTCCTTTCTCCTTTTTTCCCTTCCTCTACCGCCTTGTTTTTCTTTTTTCCCTACCTCTACCGCCTTTTTTTCTTTTTCTCTTCCTCTACCTTCCATATAACATTACCAGGACATGGGAGGCTGAGGCCAGTGAATTGTAATGACTGAGGAACTTTCTATTTTCGAGAATTTGTTAAAAGGATTGATTAAGCTATTACTGATTAGTGCTGTTAAATAGTTTGTGTACATTGTGTTTTAGTGACGCCAAAGCCATAACTACTGTAATTTAGAGGGTTTAAATGTACCTGTATGTATATATAACGTCTGTATGTTGTATGTATACTGTATATGTATGTATGTTAGAAAAATATTTACTCAGTGCTTCATGTGACTTGCTTGAAATTGACATGTATATATTTAGTTTGGGAATGGGGAGACACGAACCAGTTTTGGTGTCGATGGATCAAAGGACATGGATCAGGGTCACAGCTTTGGGTCCATTATCTCATGAATGCCCGATCCGATTTGCACAAAACTTGGCACATATACCGTTTGTAGGGATGGAAAGAAGGTATTTGATTACGATGCAGGGCGATCAAAGATAAAGGTCAAGAGGAAAGGTCAGTGTTTGGGCGTCACTGTGCTAGCTCAGGACCCTCTCAAGTGTCCAATATGCATGCGAATGTGGACGTAATCTAGGAAAAAGTTCGATCTCGAGGCCCACTGGTTCAGCTAGGCACGTTATCACACCTATATAGAGGCCTGGTCCCTCACATGTCACCACTTGGGCACTACAGCGGGTTTGGAGGGAGGAACCAAAGACCAAAAGTCATTAAGATCGTTCCCTCTAAGAAAAACAAAAAAGATAACAGAGAACCAAATTCAAGATCAGTTCATAGACTGGAAGATCGATTTGACGAGTACCCAAGAAGATTCATCCCTACCTTACAGTATAACTAAGACTCATCAACTTTCATACAATCAAGACGTAGTATTCAAAGTCCGAGAGTGACCCCGTTCCGTCAGATAAAAATAAACTATAATACCCACCATTTATACTGTCTTCACCCATATCGTTTAGGATTAGTGACCCTATAAGAATGATGAGGGGATGGAGTCAGTGTTCATTTGTCGTGCTGGGTCTGAATCCTGCCAGAGAGAAAAATCCTTCTAAATATAACACAGCAATTTTGCGGTAAGAAATAATAGGAAGTCGTTTTGGAGGAGATGAATAGTAGTGAAAACTGTTAAAATATAAAGCCTCGGAATTGCGCTGTAGCATAAACCCGGGATCTTGTATCCTCAGGCCATTGCTTACTGTGCCGACGAGTGTGTGTAAAACTGTGTGTATATGTAAAGGTGTGTCTAAGAATATGAGGTGTATTTGTATGGGACTATGTATATAATGTGTGTGTGTGTGTGTGTGTGTGTGTGTGTGTGTGTAAGTTTGTAAGTGTGTGTGTGAGTCATGAGGAAGCTACCAGGTAGGTCCCGCCCCTCTATTGTTGTTGTTCAGCTGAGCGTAGTGACCAGCAGCCACTCTGCCCCATCCCGTGTCCCTGCCCCTGAAAATGCCCCTGCCCCTGTCCCTACCTCACCTCTACTCCTCCCCCTGCCCTTGTCTCTGCCCCTGCCCTACCCCTGCCCCTATTCCTTCCCCTCTCTCTCTCCCTCCCCCTGCCATTATTTCTACCCCTCCCTCCGCTTGTACTCTTGGCCCTTTCGCTCTCTCCGCCCCTATCCTAGCCTGCTCCTGTCATGCCGTGCCTTACTTTTCCTTTCCTTATCCTACTCCACACACCCCTGTCCTCCCCTGCATTGCCATCCCCCCTGTCCGTCCCTGCTTCTCCTCTTAATCTGGGTCTGCTCCACCCACGCCTGTACTCTTACTCCCATCCCTGCCCTTACCCTGCTTCTGCTCCTTCCCTTGGCACTGCCCCTACCCTTACCCCCGCTCCGATCTTTACCCCTGCCTTTACCCCTACTCTTATCCCTTCCCCTATTGTCACTTTCCCTGCGTCTTGCTCTACCCCTGTATTTTATTTTTCACTGCCCTATCTTTTTCCTGCCCTTATCTTTCTGCCTTCCCCTGCCCTGACCTTGCCGTTCCATGCAATGCCTTACCTTAACTAATCTTGCCCTATGATACCTTTCCCCAATCCTCCTTATATTTTCTTTCTTACCTTACCTTATCTTACCTAATCTTACTTTGCCATATCTTGCCTCGTCTTGACTTTCTTTGCCTTACCTTACCTTACCTTTCCTAATTCAATCTTACCTAACCCTCTCTGACCCTCACGCACCCTACCCTACCCTCCGATTCCCTCCCCAGTTCTGCCCAAACCTAACCTTAGCTAACATTCCTCCTTTTTTTATGCGTTTGACTCTGGACATAGATTTAGAAGCCTGTTCCTTAAGACTCATCAGTCCTCCTAGTTACCATACACCTCCCCATGTTACCACTTCAGCCCTAACACCCACCTTCCATACTGAATGCATGCTAGGGCTGTCTCATAATGGACTGGTGTACTGGTATTAGCGGGGGTGTTCTTTACATGTCGGCGGGTCTTATGATAGATCTGTAATGTCTTTTAACAATATTCAAATCCTTCAACTGTTCCCTGCCCCAACCGGGATTCGAACTCGCGTCCCCTAGGAGAGCAGACATCTCTCTGCTGGCTCGTCCTCCTCTATTTCATTATCTTACCCTATTCTCCTCCCCAACCCTACTCTTTCCTCTACTGCTACTCAGCCTTACCCTACCCAACCCTGTATTTTCGTACTCTCCCCTCTCTGACCCTCCCCATCTCTACCCTCCTCTTCCAACCCTACCTACCCTACCCTGCATTACCGTACCCTTTCCCTCCGAACCCTATCTAACCCTGCCCTGTCCACCCACATGCTCACCTGGCCCGCCACACCTCATTTGCCACTGTACCCGGTCGTGTAGAAACAGCCCACGTCATCACCATCCAACATAGGGGCTACCGGTAAACGTCGCTGGGAGATTGATTATGTTTCCTGTGACGTCGGAGGTGTATTGATGTATTAGGAGTGTAGGGGAAAGGTGTACCGTGGGTGTAGTGTGAGTGTTGGTGTACAATCGCCCACGCTTACACGTACTACAAGAGGTGGTGTAGAGAAAAGGTGTGCTTGGGTATTTGGAATCAGTGTACCTTGTTATGGGACTTATATACTGTGGTCTGACTTCTCTATTGGCCTTGCAGCGATTCAGTACACTTTCAATCTATCTATTGCCAGACCCTTCAATCCCGTAAGAAGTGGCCACAAACAAATCGCCTCCATGTCGCCCTGTCCCCCGCCATTCCACTGCCCTGCCCCCACCCCCGTCCCTCGTATACGCCTCAACTCCATCCCTCCATCTCATCCTTGGCCTCTCCCTCCCTCTCCTCCCCCCCACCTCACTCGCATACACTCCTCGTCAGTCTCTCGATCTCCATCCTCTCCACATGAACAAATCACCTCAATGTGTTTCTCCTAACGCTTCCTATCACATCCACATCCACACCCCCACGGTTGATTCAGTAAACGTGAGACATAAATTCACTAGTGCCACAGGACCTGCAATACGCCACTTCCTGTAGTAATTATAAATGGAGGCTGTTGTACAAAATGAGCGCAAAAGAGGGCGAATAAGTTCCAGATAAGTAGCGCACATGTCGGTGTAAAAAAAAAATGCACAGAGGAGAGATAAGATGTACCGTACGTGTAGATTAAATGTCGGTGTACACAAGAAGACAAAGATATACCAAGCTTGTTGTGTGCTTCAGAGTACAATGGAGGGAAAAGATGTACTAAGCATGTACTGTGCATTTGTACAAAGGAGGGAAATGATGTAGTGAACGTGTAGTGTGCACGTGGTTGTATAGAAAAGGTACAAGAGAGGGAGAGAAGGTACTGAACGTGTGGTATGATGATGTACTAAAGAGGTACAGGAGAGGACAAAGATGTACTGAACGTGTAGTGTGCATGTTGGTGTACAGAATGGGTATAAAGAAGGGAAAATATGTACTGAGCATGTACTGTGTGTGTGGGGGGGGTACAAAGGAGTACAAAGGAATACAAACAACAACAGACCCGCTGATTCCTTCGAGGCCATTTAGTTAGTGTAGTGTATGAAGCTAAAATATTCTGAGGCTGTGACAAGGATAGCAAAGTAGGGAGCCCTCCAAACCCTCCAGGGGAACCGGGCAGGGAAATACGAGAAAGACCATTATATTGCACTGAAATCATCTTGGAAACTTCATAGGAAAGGATGAATGGAATATGTTACTCAGAACTATTTAATATGTAATAAATAGTGTCTCTTTCTCTCTCTCCCTCTCTTTTTTCACTCTCACCCCACCCCACCCACCCATCCATACCCCCTCCCCATAAATCGCACTCAGTGTTGACAGGCCAGCCATATATTAAGGCAAAATACGGGCTTTTGATCTCTTTTGTTACGCTGTGTGGTCGTGTTGCTTACGTTATTCTATCGTTCGCTGTGACCGCTACTATCGCATTAGCGTTATGTTCTCTGTTCATCGGTGTTCAGTGTTCATAGTTGGCTTCGTTTTATGCCTTTCAGTGCGGGGGAGTTCTTTATATATTTACGTGTCTTTTTATTTATTTTAATTATAAGGGTGCAAAGAGGGATGCCTTCACGCGGTGGCACCTTTGTGACTGGCTGGAGGAGCGACCTAGTTAAAATAAAAATCGTCCCTCAACTCCACCTCTCCCCCAGTTCCCCGAAAGGAGGATGGTGGACTGCAGGAGGAGGGCGACTTCAGCCTGCAGTCCACTGGGTTCACATTTCAGACGAGCCAGGGGATCAAACTACTACTATCATCAATCAGTCAACACATTAGAGACACGCCTTTCTAATCTTATAATCTTGCTCTCGTCATTGTTATTCAGGTTGTTCAGCTCACTTCCACTTCTTCCTGTTCTTCTTCTCCTCCTATTCTTCATCTCTTCACCATCATCTCTTCCTCTTCTTTTTCTTCATTTCTTCCTCACCTCTTCAGCCAGCGACTTCAGATTTTGTGCACGATTATGGCCATCCAGAATAATGCATACAAGTAGGAGGGTAAAGTCTGCCTATCATGATTCTCCCTCTTGCTACTTAGGCTTCGATGTTGTGTGAATATACCTGTGTTTATTTAAGTCGGTATGGTGTTTAATTGTGTTTTTGTGATGTCTTTATGACTCCAACCTTACCTCATCACCTACGTGGGAATTTGGGATGGATGATGATTGATGATGATGATGATGGTGATGATGATTGATGATGATGATGATGATGATGACGACGATGACAATGAAGAGGAGGAGGAGGATGAGAAGGAGGAGGAGGAGGATGGTGATGGATGATGATGATGATGACTGCCTATTTTTTTTTTCCAATCCTCTCCCGCCTCATCACTCTTTTTGATGGTATAGTTGAGTTGTAATGAGAGTGACCATAATTAACTACGTGTAAGTTTCTTTTTATGCTTTTTTTTTCAGCAAAAATGCTTATTTTATTTTAATACTGCATTCTTTATAAGGTAATATAAATAAATTTAACTTTAGTGCTACATTATATATCAGCTAATACAATGAAATCAATGTCTCTTTACTTAAAAAAAAAAAATAGTGGAATGTCCCAGCTCACCCAATACTGTATGTCCCAAAACTGTCTCATGGGCCAAATGTACTAGAAACTAACAGTGTTCAAAATGCGCTCGAACAAACGCGTTGAAACTTGGTATGATTCATCGATGTCATATGGTGGTACTCACAGTGCAGTGTGAAACAATGATACAGTTTTTATTGGGGAACAGAATATATATGCTTACCTGACCCAGCTCACCTCACTCGACGCTAATGAGGCTGGGATGATAATGGTGATGTTATTGATGATGATGATGATGATGATGATGATTACAGTAATGATGCTAGGTTGATAACGGTGATAATTTTGGTGATGCTTACTTTTTTGATGTTTGATAATGATGATCGTTATGATGATGGTGGTGGTGATTCAGAGTTATGTGGTTAATTGTGTGATTTTACTGGGTATGATGTTTGAGTTTCATTTTAGCGTTTCGTCTGTTTTTCTTAATTTTTGCCTGTCCTATCACAAACTCGGTATAGGGCTGGTATTATGATGATGATGATGATTATTATTATTGATGATGATGATGGTGATGATGATGATAATAGTTCTCCTAAATTTGTGGCTTCTTCCTCTCTGGATTCTACCACCCCATCTTTTAGGGGAAAATTAGGGATGGGAAGACAAGGAGTGGAATAAAAAAGATAGTGATAACTGGAAAGATATGGAGGAGGAGAAGGAGGAGGAGAATGATACTTGGAGATAGTGGAGGAGGAGGAGGAGAATGATAGCTGGAAAGGTAAGGAAAACATAAGAACATAAGAAGAGAGGATAACTGCAGTACGAGTAGGTCTGTTGGCCAATGCAAGGCAGCTCCTACAAGAGTAACTCAACTACTGGAGCGAGACGAGAAAAGCAAAAAGGCGGTTCTCCGGGCTGTCCCCCACCACCAAACCCTACAAGCGAAGCCGGCAAGAAAAAGTCAGCAGGCTCACCACGCAGCATGGAAAAACAGGCGTGGACATTATTACAGGAAAGTGCGAAAGGAGAAGAGACTATCGTGGTGAAAGGTGAAAAGGAAAGAGGGTTAATTAGTACCGGTAATTAGATTTTTTATTGCCGATTGTTAGAAAGGACGATAGTGATAATTGGAAAGATAATGAGGAGGAGGAGGAGGACGAGGAGGAGTGTGGTAGTTGCAAAGATAAGGAGGAGGAGGAGGGTGGTTGAGCAGATAATGAGGTAAAAAATAAGGAGGATAAAATAGTTGGAAAGATTCGGAGGAAAACATTTGTTGAAAAAATAAGGAGGAGGAGGAGGAGGAGGATCATGATAGTTGGAGAGATGAAGATACGGGAGATAATGATGGCTGGAAAGAGAAGGAGAACGATGAGGAGGATAATAACAGTCCTTCCGTGGTGATTCCTCCCCCTTTGTTTCAGGGTCCCACTCACCTCATTTCACAGGTAGGAATTAGAGTTGGGACGATGATGATTATGTAGGACAGAGAAGGGAGGCAGACAGTGACATTTGGCGGCGTGTCCGGAAAATTTATCCCATTAAGCTACCATATAATTTTCACTGGGGGCTCCTCTTAAAAATGGCCCACCGCAGAGGAAGAAAACCCAGAACAAAAGGCGGTACAATACAAATGCAAATGTCCAGTTTTGACTCTTGTGTTGTGAACAAAAGCCACGGGTCCGCCTGTGGGCTATATCGGGCGGTGATAGCGGCCGACTTAACATTCCTCCGACATAATAATACTTGAGGAATTCCCTTTGTGTGGTTGAACCGGAGAACCACTGCCTTGTATAAGACGAAAGACCTTCCTACCCCCCTCCTCCTATGCCCTTCCCCCCCCCCCCCCCCCTGTTTCCCCCCCCTACGTCCCCCCTCCCCCTGCCCCCTTCCCCTTCCCCTGTTTCCCCCCCTCCCCCAGCTTTGTGTCGGTCAGAGGTAACCGCTTATGACAAGAGGACGGTCAGTGATGCCAGTCATTTTCCACTCCAGAGCTGGAAATCACATACAGACTTACGATTTATTTAACTATTTTTCTCTTCTGTTTTCTTTCCTTTTCTGTTCTTTTTTTCAAGGACAAGGGAAGAAATGTGCAAAGTTTTCTCGTCTCTTCCTGCATCTTATTACCTGTTGCTAGATGGCTAATTAAGACAACACTACGCTACTCCATTCTTTCTGTAGCACTTCTCCGTAACTAGCACCATGTCCTATTATTGTTATTTTTATTATTACTATTATTATCATTATTATTACAGCTCAGAAGCAAGATAAAACAATTACAGATGCACGTCCTTTCCACAACACTTCTTAACGAGCAGCGTGTTCTGATGTAGCTAAGCAAATTATTCAAGCAATGTGGAAAATGAAACAATACTACAGCTGTACATCCTTTCCATAGCACTTCTTCGTGGTGAGCACCATATTCTAGCGTTAATGTCTTGTTACAGCTCAGCACTGACGGTAGAGAAATGACAACCATGCTAAAGTGGACAAGAGTAAAGTGGGGAACTGATTCAAAGTGTGCCAATCTCTGTTTTACTCCACCCGTCACTTAGTTTGTTAGCTCAAGTGGGGATATATCAGTTTTACGTTCACACGGTAATCATGGCACCTTTGTCGTAACAGGGACACTTGTATAAGGCCTCCTAAATCAGGGACAGATGCGAGATGACTGGAGGAGAGGGCTGGGGTACTGGAGGTGGTGAGGAACGTCTTAGAGGACCGTCTTACCCACGTTTATTGTTATCCTGAAAATGACCTCTTGACTGATGCCGCCGCCTTTCTTTCCCTTCCTCCCTCCCTCCCACCGCCTTCTGAAGTACCTCCTTCCCTCTCCTCTATACCTCCTTCTCTCTTCTTTACTTCTTGCTTTACTATCCCTATCCTTCAGCATCCAGAATTAGATTTTGTAGTCAAAGTGTACTCTGTAACAAGCAGCCTCGAAAGAACCATAAGGTCTGTTGGTGTTTGCTTTCCTTTGTATTCCTTTGTATTTGTATTCTTTTCTTTCCTCCTCCTTCCTTTTGCTTCCTTCCTCCTCCTCCTTCAGTTTCCTTCCTTCCTCCCTTTCACTGTCTCCTTTCTCTCTCCCTGTCAGCATTCTCCCTCGCTCTCCAGTCCAACACTCACCCTTTCCTATCTCCCTATCTTCATTGCCACTTTCCTTTTCCTTACACTTCCTCCTTCCGTCTTCTCCCTCCCACCACTCCCTCCCCCCTCTCTACTTATACCCTCTCACTGGCACCTTGTCTGTCCCTCTCACTGTCTTAAATCCTCCCTCTTCTTTTCTATATATATCTTCTCCCTTCTTACTTCCCTCCTTCCCCCCCCCAACTCTTAATTTCTTCTTTTCTTTTATCCTTCTCTCTGTCCCTCCCCCTTTCACCTCCTCCTTCTGCTCTCCTCTCTCATATCTCATCCCATCTCTTCCCTTCATCCTTCCCTCTGATGTGCACTCCTTTCTCTTACCACCTGTCATCCTTCCAAACTCTGCCATTCCCCTTTCCCTTTCACCTCTCCCACCTTTCTCACCTCCCTCCAACCTCTCTTCCACACACATCTTGCCTTCTTCACTGCTTTCTTGTGCTCCATATGCCGGCCAAGACTCATTCCCAAGGTCTATATGACCAAGAGGGGAGTGCACCTGGACTCACCATTAGCCCCGCGTACTACGATAGTCTCCCCTGTACTGAAGAAAATGGCTTAAGTGAAACATGAATAGGATTGTTAAGCGCAGGTAATCCATTGCAAGAGACACAGGTTAGAGGTTCAATTTTTTTAATTTTCTCTAAAGTTTTGGGCGACACAGAATTCTAAGTTTGTGAAGATGGATTCTATGTAGCCCGGAAGGTTAGTGAATATAAAGAATTCAAGTTCTTACCTGCGTCTTTCATCCACCCAGGTAGTTAAGATTTCTTGTGCTGTCCACGGGTTGAATTCAT